>JADBJO010023381.1:0-26642 GCA_016801955.1 Conus betulinus
ACGACAGATCCAGGGGTGGTATGCATGAAGAACCGAATAACGTATTGGGGGATAACTCCAAAACATCGATTAGCTATTCGCCATATTCCGATGCTATTTTTTTGGTATGCATAACGCATTTTCGGCAGAGGAATAGCTAGTCGATGTCGTTATTTTTAGATCTGGGAATCCCGGCCGTGTACGCATGCGTCAACTTCTTGTTTCGACTTCCTTCCTTGCGCGTCTTTTCAGTTCCAGAACAATCGGCAAAACATTCTAAGTTGATAAGCGTTTTTTTTTCAAGAATGGATTCATGTAGTGCGGCAAAAAGAATCAGGAAGCCTAACTGGGTACCGGCAGAAGTGCGCACATTACTACAAGAATTACAGATTGAAGGTAAATCTTTGTTTGGTGCCAACACCGCCACAAGTACCACCAAGGTCAAAAATCTAGTATGGGCGAAAATAGCAGACGCCGTGTCAGCTTTGGGAGTGGCAAGAAGAACGATTGAGGAGGCGAAATTAAAATGGAAAACACATTGAGAAAGGAAGTCATCGAAAAAGATTTTGAAGTGAGAAAAACTGGTGGTGGGCTAGCACAGGAAAGGCACCTTCCCTACGAGGAAATGGTGAGAGCCGTCATGGGGAGAAATGGGCCCTCTTCCATGGCATCGATGGTATGTATGTTCATTGTTTCACCGTTTGTAATGTCAGTAAATATTTTAAAAAATGATAACAGATAGAATACGAACTACTCTCAATAAACCACCAGCTATGTAACATTGACAAGGTGTGTGATATTAAGAAATAGATTCTTTTTTTCGGTGCCAAATCATGTCATTTTGATGAGACAGAGGTATTGAATTAACAAAGGTGTGTGATCTTAAGAAATATAGATTTTTTTTTCAGAGGCAGTTGAATTAACAAAGATGTGTGATATTAAAAAAATATAGATTTTTTTTCAGTGCCAAGTGATGTCATTTTGATGAGACTAAAGAGGCACTTGGACTGAGTGAATATTTTGTGTATATACTACAGCATCTTCCGCAACTTAAAAAAAAAAAAAATCAGTGTGTGTGTGTGTGACTCTTGTGTGGGTGTGGGTGACTCTGTGTGTGTGTGTGTGTGTGTGTGTGTGTGTGTGTGTGTGCAGTGACTGTGTAGTATACCAGATAGTAGCAATGAGACTTATAGTAGCAATGAGACTTGAGTATTCGCAGCTAGATTGTCTTTGAGTAGTATGAATTAGCACTTTTCTCTTGAAATTTAACACTGACTAAGAATATGGGCAAAATATGAAATGATCAACCAAAAAATCTGTTCATGTTGTCAACAGTTGATGGTCATGAAAGCAGAACTGTGCATGATGTTGGGAATGACCAGCAACAGATACTGACAGAGATTCCTCGTCAAGGATATTCAGGTACCATTGCTTTTTAACTTGCAGTGTGTGTGTGTGTGTGTGTGTGTGTGTGTGTGTTTATCACTGTACATATTATGTTGGAACTTTTTCTGATCTTTTTACTCTCTGATAGCTCAAAATTATAAATTTGTTTATTGGGAAAAGGAACTGTGTGACAAACATTCAAGTCACAAAGTCAAAATTTTCTTTTACTGTGACTATTTAGTTACCAAAGGTATATGGCAGTATAATTATTTTGCAGTATATTCCATTCTTGCTTTTATTATGATACAAGAACATGTGCATTCTGATGAAAAGTACTATTCATTATACAAGGACCTATTAAATAATTTCTTAAATCTCAAATGGTAATCATTAATTAACATAAGTACTGGTCATATAAAAAAAGTGTATTTTCCATATATATAAAAAAATGACTTGATATAAATTTGCTACTCTTATTACAATTTCAAACATAATCTTCTTTAATTTTGATCTATTGGCATGCATATGTAGCAATGAATTATAGTCAAGACACTTTCCTCTAAGACACATTCCACTACAGTACTTTTTCTCTCTGGCATGTATGCAAGCCGCCCCCCCCCCCCCCCCCCCCCACCCCCCCCACACACACACACACACACACACACACACACACACACACACACACACACACACACACATTTTTTATCATGGATATAATGACCAAAATACCAAACATAAGTTTTGACACAGTGCACAAGAAGTTGAAGAACAGAAACCCCAACATGACAGGTGCTGCAAGGCAATATTTACTTCATGGCAGTTGTTTTATAGACAAGAATGAATTATAAATGAAATTGCACAACAGACAATGAAATATGTTGAACTTTGTCAGTAATTATAAACATTTCAATTTCCATGAGAATAATCCGGCTGTAATGTTGCTACATTGTACGTATATTAGAGAGGGGGGGGGGGGGGGGGGGGGGGGGGGGGGGGGGTTGGTTATGTGTTAGAGACATTTAAAATACATCTTGCCACAATTGAAAAATCACCTCCAAAACAATTGTTTTAGGAATATCAGCCATAACACAGTGTTTTGGTTCATTGGAAGAGTTATTCATTTCCTTCCTCCTTGACCATTCAAACCAGTGTTTCATAGTATGATGTTTGGAATTACTTTTTTATGGCTGAAAAGGTGAGATCTTTTCAGTGTTAAAAATAGCATGTTACATGTTACCTTATTATGGTCTGTGATAAAATGTATTTTACTATAAGTTGTAATATGGCTACTTATAATTTAAAAGTCTTACTCTATAATACAGTACAATGCAGGGTGATAAATAACACTGCATCCTATGCATGTATGTCATACAGTGATGAACGTTACCGTCCCTTGGCAAGAAAGTCCAGGATTGACTGACCTGCCATTAACTGCTGACACCAGTGAGTCTAAACAGTCCACTCTCCTCAACACCTATTCTGACTTCTCACTATTGAATAGTGTGTGTGTGTGTGTGTGTGTGTGTGGCATCCTTTTATGGCATTATGCTGAGGATGCTCAGTGAGACTGCTTCATGACAAACCACATCCTGATTTGTCCCACTGCTGCCCCAGTTCAAGTGCCAGTAAATGAGTGATCTACAGGCACCACTGGGTGTTAAGTCATCATGAGGCAAATTACAAGGACCCTGCACTACTGCCGAGTCATGACACTGATGTTACTTTATACGCCTTTACTCCAAGACAACAACTGCTTTGTTGCGACCCAGCCTAAGTGATGTGTACCTCCCCTCTCCCCCATTCCCTGAAAGCTTTAACATGTCTGTCAAGCAACACGTTCTATTTGAACTTGCCAGATGGCACAGGTGTTGAGAAGAAATCACAACCTCCCAGCCTGCAATTTACATCAAGTTTTGGATCGAACAGATTCCAATTATGTTCAGGTGAATAACTTTATTTATGAAGGAAGATTAGACACATTCTGACACAGAGATGAAGTTTAATCAGCCACTTACCAAGACTTAGAGAATGAAGACACATACAAGTATTCACACACATTACACATTAGAGTACATGCACTTATGTTACGACTTGCATTATTGATTGCATACAAAATAGAAATTATGTTTGTGTGTATGATTGCGTTCAATGACTTATATATGCTTGTACATGTAGGCCTGTGCATATCAACATATTTTGACTGTTTAAGAGCTTCCTTTTTCTTACTGTTAATATTGTGTTGTTTCAGATGCACCTTCCACTGGAGTCATTGAAGAAGTGCATTTCATATCAGGTAAGTTTTTTGTCTCTGAATTTGGCAAACACACACATACACACACTAATTCAGTGATTGGCTGAGGATCAGTTTGCTGTAGTGCATGTTCTGGTCAGACATCAGACCCTATCGACCAAACCTTTTCATCATGAGAGCAGGGCATCAACATGAAGCATGTTATAGATAAATGCTGATCCATGAGACTTATGATGATGCTGAGAAGATCCATTCTGGGTAGGGACTACATGAAAGGGCTGCACTATTTGCTTTAACTTTCATGTTATGTCCGCCATTAACCAGGCCTGAGAGATCCAGACACAGCTGCAGCGTTTGTCAGAAAATTTATGAAATACTTTTCATGCATCTTCCCAATTGAACACACAGCAACTCGACTCTGACTAGGTCTGCTGGGGCAGAAATAAAAATCCCACAAATAAATGGTTCAGGTGCACAATTATGAATCAAACAGATTATAATTATGTGTACATGAATAATCATATTTATGAAGGAAAATTACACAAAATCTGACACGTAGATAACAGCTTAAGCAGTCGCTTACTACTACTCTGAAAACACATCTTCAAGGAGACCTCTGACTAAAGTGTTTATACTCGCCTCAGAGGATTGTACCCGCTAAAATCACCCAAAGGCCTAAATGGCCTACCAAAATCACGCAAATAGAATTTGGTCCATCAGGCTTAACAGTTCCTGTCGACTAAGAGATACTGATGAAAGTAGATATGAAGAATACAGTGTTCCTATTTCATACGAAGTAATTCTAGCAGCTAAAGCTTGATGAGAATTAATTAAATCAATAGGGCGGAACAAAACAGACCCATGGATGAGTAACAAGACTCCTCCCCTACTACTCCAACTGCAGTTCGTTGTGCTGGTAATGAGCATGCGTTAAAGCCAGAAGAGGTAGGCCTACAAGAATTTTGATTGCGAATCTTCGACTCATGCCTGGAAAGCAATTAGCCTATTACAGGCTTCAATTGTTGACAGAGAAGCTGCAGCGTTTGGAAATTTGAAGTAATACGTGCTGCAAAGAGTGTGATGTTGTCCATACTGATGTGACAGCGGTAGATCTTTCAGTCCATCTCCGCGTTTTCATTCATTTGTATTATGTTGCACTGAAAATAAACATACAGCCGCTTCTTTTTATTTATTTTATTTTTTTATGGCAGTCTCGAGTCTCACCGGTCGAACAGCCAGCAGGCTGAGATCCAGCGGGTGAGATGGGAGGTTTGTGGGACATCTCTACCATCTCATTTTGGTCTCGGTTCTTAACTTTGACGGTCGAGTGGATATAGAAAGTTTCCCAAAAAGCCCAGCAGCTGAGGGTTCGGGTTTATTTGCCGGTTTGAGAGGTGGCTGTTTTATCGCCTTAACCATGGGCGTGCTGATCAGTTGAGGCGGATTTTAACACCTGTGCTGAGGCTGTAGCTTATTTTGCACAGAGTGAGATGGTAGGGAGGACAGGCCTACCTGACAATAGTCAGATATTGTCAAAACAGCTGCTGAATAGGACAAATTGAACCTGTTCTTACCACCAACTACCAGTTTCTTAGCTTCATGAAAATGGTAGTTTCCTTCCGGGTTTTGACTTTTTGGAAAGACTTTTCTAGCTACCACTTCTGGCAGTCCCGTGAGAAGGGGTGGCTACCACTGCACTTCGCACTAAGGGCTGGCCCTGGCAAGGCCTCTCGGGGACTGCTTCGCAGCACTAACCACTGATCTCCTCCCTTCCCCCACCGCTTCCCTCCCTTCCCTTCTCCAGCGTCCGTCGCGACCGTGGCGAAATTTCTGACAATGGGAACACATCATCAGAGACGGGACGTACAGGTCTACTTTGACCCTGAGATAGCCAAGTCTGATTGTTGTAGTAATGGCGTAAAAAAAAAATGTCGAAAAGAGTGTGATTGTTGGCACTCGACCTGATCCTTTGAAAATGCTCACACTGTGAACATCACTTCCTGTGGCCTAAATCGCTCTTGACCTCTGCCTCCAAAACGCCTATAAGGTCGGACACGTGATGGCGCCTTTAGACGGGTTTTAGGTGCTTATGTGGAGACACTCTGATCCCCTGTCAACTACTTCGTAGCACCCCGGAACTGTTCTGACTAGCATTTCGACTGGCACTTGATGAGGGATGAGCTGTTCGTGTGATGATTTAGGGTCGTCTGCAACACCTGGGAACCATTTCTGGATACCAAACGGGCTCAGTGCAGATAAAGGTTTTTACTGGTCAGTTGCTTCAATTACCAAGCACGAAGCCCTCAACCTCTCTTTTTCTTCTTCGTCTCTGTATTTTAGTCGCTCGCTGTGGGATCGGAATCTTAGGACTGTCTACTTTTGACCTGTACGTTCTTGAGTTTGGTGGTGACAGTGGTGAAAGTTTGTTAGTGAAGAAGTCATTTTTTTTTTTTTTTAAATGCATTTCATCACTCCTTTATCCACCCATCATGGAGGCCAACTACGGGGCCAGGGTCAAGAAATCACAGTCTCGACACCTACCAGGCTGAGGATGAGATATTCGACAAACGGTAACCTATCAACCTTAATCCCCTTCTCATGCCCAACTCCACAGACAGAGAGCAGAACACTACAGGGGTTACCTAGGTCAGCAGGGAAACTGTTCATCTTAACATAACCCCACGCAGGGGTAGCCGATTAATATACATATGCTAGTGTGTATGAGGGTGTCTGGGATAGATCCGAGCTAAAGAAGATGTGTTGAGAGCACCCGTCCTCTCAAACACCAGGATCTCATTCCCCTCCATCACAAGTCGCACGACACAGCAAACACGGCGGGTCTAAAGAAAACCACAGAGGAAGAACGTGGACAAGAGGACTTGAAGATAGTAAAGATCCATTATGAATGGCAGATGCCAGTCCACGTTAAACTTTAAAAAAAGGCGGATAACACTTTGTCAGTGCCCTCGCGCAAACTTGGTCAAACTGATAATGGGAACCCATATACACACACACACACACACACACACACACACACACACACACACACACACAAAATTAGGCCTAACTCCTACCACTGTGTGCTTATGCCAGTCAACAACTTTGCTGTAAAGGCGTTAACCCTGTCAGCAGAGCAGTGCCCAAGGGATCTCGCAAACCACCCCGATTACAATACGGTCGCAACCTTGGTGGGGAAATAAATAGAGAGACAGGCACGGTTATCGTATAATAATATTGTTCTCTGCGATGGAACAAGACTTTTTTTTAATGAACAATTACTTGTTATTTCTCCCTCACCACCTCCCTCCTCTCTACAACCAGGGATGGAGGTGGAAAGGAGTCGGACTACCTCGTGTGGTTTTTTAAACCCCCACCCCCGTTCTTCCTGGCAGGTAAATGATATGTCATATTTTTTTTATGACTGACGAGATAATCCACCAAATTGTTTGTGCATTGTCTCAGAACATTAAAATGATGCTGAATCGTCTCTTGAGAAGGGGGATTTTTGAAGTGTAGGGACATGCATCCCTAAACCTCCCCCCACCCCCACCCCCCTCCCCTTCCGCATTTACACAGCCGTAGAGGACAACCTCCCACCCTCCTTATCCCGCCCTCAGCTACCTTCCCATTTTCATTCTAAAGAACATTTTTGAAGAGGACAATCACCCCGCCTTCCCGTCCCCCGTTTATCGCTTTCACAAAAAGCCTGCAAGAGGACAGACCCCCTTCCCCCACCCCACAATCCCCCGCATTTACAAAACTCCTGCTTGGTTGTAGTCGTATGCCTGGTCACGATTTTTCCCTCCCCCCATTATTATTATTATTATTTTACTGCATTCCCTCCCACATTAAGACTCTTCCTCTCCTTACTTATCCGGCACTGCAACCACTGTCCTCCGCCATACACACACACACACACACACACACACACACACACACACACACACACACACACACACACACACACACACACACGCACACACACACACACACACACACTTACATGCATTTGTTTGAGAAATACAAGCAATTACAGAAAAGACGAAACAACAGAATGAGGTGTATTCTGTATTACGAAGACCGTTTTGAAAATATTTGCTGCCTAAAAAACATGTTTTCTTTTACAGAAATGAAAGTGACTGGTACCGTTACAGACAGGGATTGCGATGGGTTGTATGGGCTTGTGCCCTAGAAGAACTGAAGGCTCTTCACCATGCTCTTCTCGGCTCAATGGTTTGGGACTTGGAAAAAGTATTGCACACTTAAGTATCTTTGGCGCACGAAGGCCTGTGATATCAACACATTCAATGTACAGTAAACATGAACATTCGTTCGAGCTGCCGGGAAAGAAATTTGATGTGAAAAAATATCCAATAAAAAACGCCCATTGAATATAAAAACGCTCAATGGATGATACATATTTTAGCTACTGAAGTATGCGGAAGAAAAGTAAGTGCAGACTGGTTTATTGAAGATGTTAAGTTATTGTTGAAAGTGGGGTAAATATAGGAGAGAGAGAGGGTGGAGGGGGGGGGGGGGGGGGGGAGGGAGAGGTTTATAATTAGGATAGTGATACCGTATATGCTAAGAAAAAAAAAGTAATGAAACGTAAATACGTTACTGCCAGGTGAGGTTCCACTCCGCAGTGAAGGATTTACTTACTGCATGGCATTGCCAGTTGTTGTGCATTTCTTGTATGGTAGAAGGAAAGAACAGAAAAAGATACACCCGAAGATGCGGGTAGGACCCAGAGAAGTACTGTCCCCAACCGTCGAACAAACCAGCTGGAAGCAATCCTGCACACCTTGGAAGCCTGCGCTGTGTTCACGAAGGTTTGCAGGCACGCATTGGGCATTTCATTAACATGTGATCGGGACATAACTGCTCCCTGGCAGTTGCCGTTGGTGTAATTGCCACCGGATGTTACACGACAGAACCTCCAACGGGAAACGTTCTCATGGGTGTACCAGCCAATACTTCATGACTGCAGAGCCACTGGCAAAAAACGCCACGTCAAGCAACTGCCCGTGGTGTATCCCGTAGCCTCGCTCGTTGCTGTTCCGCTTACAGATGATGACAGTACAACTCCAGACTCGGCCAAGGTTTCGCCATGATGTCTTACGTGCTCTCTGCATGACATCGTCTGTTGTCGTGAATTTCTTGTATGGTATGTTGAGAATTAGTATAACACGCTGTTTTTGAATGCTAGCAGGTATTATTTAAAGCGTCCCGACTCTCACATCCGCATATAGAATGGCTACCACAAGTGGTTTGCAAAGTTTTGTGTTTCGTGAGGGAGGCAAATAAATCTGCTTTCCAGGGTGAATCCGAGTCGTTGCTGACATAGCAAGGCCGAATTTTATCCAGGGCTTTTCGAGAGCTGTCATCCTGCTGTGGAAGGCAGCCAAGATAGGGGGCATAGTCTACTTCTTCCAGGTTTTTGTGTGTGTTTTGATTTGTTTTTCGTTACTGTTGAGTTTGGTGTTGACTGCGAAATTTATCTGGAGATGTTGTTGCCCACATTTTATTTTATTGTGTATGCGCTTTTGTTCCGCTGATCTTTGTATCCCGTATTTGATGTGACCCCGCTAAGTGTTGTGCGAAAAAACTATTCGAAGATTTTGTTTTCCGAGCTGAACTTCTATTCCGCAATGAATTTCCATATTTGTTCAGTCAGGAGATCGGGCATCTGATACTTCTGCTTATGTTGCTATCTTCAAGCAGGTCGTATAATTTGTAATAGCCCTGCTACAACCAAAGGGTATTAATTTGTTTTGCACGGCCAGTTCCACCATAGGTACCACCCTACTGGGTATTTGATGCGGCTGTGGAATCTCATTTAAGGTCAAAGTGGTGCGATACGTTTCAAATGCTTTGGCCGTTTTTCCACTTCTGCAGACTCGGCTGATATGTCCTCTCTTGGAATTTCCATAGCCGACAATCATCGTAGGACCATCCCGTATCGCTGGCAGCTGTTGGGAAACGATGGAGGTGATGCGGTCCCACGTTTGAAAGGAACAGCTTGGTGTGTAAGCTCTGTGGGATACAGCAGCTTGTGCCAATGTCTAGCCTACATAGTGGTCATTTCAAACTCACATACATATCTGTCTGTCTGGAAACAAGTGTCGTCAGGCTAACAGTGACTTTAATCGTCAGCCACTACTATGATTACCAGCAGGTCCCTGTTCCCCAAATTCTCGATCCTTGTGAATTCGGATTCTTTCCCCTTGTTTGAGGGAACATGCAGGATGAGACCTTGTGGTGCGCTGAGTGTGAAGAAGTTCCTCGCGAGAGTTGGGTGTTTTCCCTGAGTGACCACCTGCGGTTCTTGTCTTTACACCAGATATGCCGGTGTTTGATTTTTCCTGCTATACCGTATATAGATTGGCC
Organism: Conus betulinus; assembly: GCA_016801955.1. Classification (NCBI taxonomy): domain Eukaryota; kingdom Metazoa; phylum Mollusca; class Gastropoda; order Neogastropoda; family Conidae; genus Conus; species Conus betulinus. Next base: position 10,007 of record JADBJO010023381.1, read on the forward strand.
AGAGCTAACTCCTTGGTCTTACGGCGGTGCAATGTATTCGTCGAACGTGTTTCAAAGTTTCCGACCTTCAGAGTAAGAAGGTGATATCCACCGAGCAGTTCCAAATCCGAGCGCGGGGGGTGTTGCCGCTGGCTTGGTATGTGGTTCAACTATGTCCTTCTCAGGAGGATTGTTCTACAAGTTCCCTCTGACATCTCCATCGACATGCTGAGTTGACAACCTTTTGTTCTGGCTCTTGAAAATGTCGCGTGGGAGATTGAAACTACGTTTTTTTTACCTCTTTTGTCGGACGGCAGCCTTGCTCTGTCTTTGGAGGCCATTGCCCGGGGCCGGGTAACCGCTAGCTCCCTCGCACTGTGAAGTTATCTGAACACCACTCTGCTATCAGATGTATAAACAGTTTGTGCGTGTTCCCAGCCATGTGGGCATTCGATGGCAACGAGTGGCCGATAAACTTGCCTAGAGTTGCCACAAATTAAAGAGTTTACGCAGCTTTGTCTATCCCTGTATAACTGATTGTGGTGCCAAACGGGCCCAGAACCGCAGGCTCCTGTGCAAAGACGCTCTGGCTAAGGAGATATGAAGTCTCGCAGAATTGGATAACATCAACTCTTTAAATGGCGCGGTTCAAACCTGAAAAGTTTTCATCCATGTTCCCGATGTGGCGTCGGGGGGGGACCCTAAAATACGACGCTAGTTTTGTGCCGTTTACAGCACCAGACGGCACTCCTTTCACAGGCCACTCTCCTTTTATCACCCATTCTCTATACTTTATAAAGATGAAGAGGCTCCGTGGATTGCCTTCGTCATGCGCCATGTAGGCCGAGGAAACAGCACAGTGAAACAATATTCCTTTCAGGTCGAGTTTTGGGGAAGCTTGCTCATAATGTAGAAGAGTAATAATCCTTTAGCAGCAGACTCCATGAAAACCTGTTTCAATGTCAGATGTCCGCCACATGGATGGGATGCCATTGATGATTCGAGAAAAGAGGCTTAACATGCAAGCTGATCTAAGATTTTATGATGAAAGATTTTTTAAAAAAAAAGGAAAAATTTCCGTACTTGTTGAGAAGGTGGTGTGTTAAATGTTTTGTGTTGAATGACCTTTTTTCAATTGTCTTGTGAGTTGACTTGAATCGCAGTAAACAGCCAGCTGATGTGGCCGGGCATTATGGCGTGCATATAAGCAACATATACCGCTTAGCGTACTGACTTCGCTGGACTCCCGGGCTCATCTTTCAAATTTTAATCAAACCAAGTATGATAATGCGGTCATGGATGTTACTGGTAATTTTACAAAGAAAACCAGAAAGTCTTGAACCAGCGTATGGAGAATCGTGGCTATGATGACATGGCACAAACAGAGAAGAATTGCGATTTCTTCTCGGAGGACAACGATTTCCTGCTGAATATGTTTCGAGCATGGGCTAGCAAAAGAGACGACTAGCGCTCTTTTTCATTCGTTCTGTCTTTTGTTGGGTTTTTTTGACGTTTTTGGGTTGGTATATAAATTATGTTAGGATTTATGTATATGTATTTTTTTTTGTGGGGGTTCGGTTTGAAGCGGGGGTCGGTCTTGGGGGTAGGGGGGGGGGAGGGGGGGGGGGGGGGGGGGGAGGGTGGGGGGGTGGGGGGGGGGGGGGGTGTTAGGAGGGGACTTGGGGGTGTGGTGGGGGGGTGGGTGTTTGGTCTGTTTTGTATTTGTGTTTTAAGGGGTTGGGTGTGTGTATTTTGGGTTGGGGGGGGTTTTGGGGATGGGATTATTGATGTGTGGGGGGGGGAAGTTGGGTGGGGTGCTGTTTGTATTGGTGCTCCTGTCAACAAGCCAAAGATTGTTTAAACGAAAGTGAAGCCGATAGAGAATGGTGTAAAACGTGTACGTGGGGGTACGAAAGGGAGTTAATAGCTGCCATCTTTCCTCGAACCTCGCGGCTGTCAGGTAGGGGGGCTAATCCAGGTGTGGTTAACGTTAATAAGCGGGTTTTGTAAAGGAGCAGAAATATTTTAAAAGGTTAAGTCGCTTAAAGGTGGATTGTGAGGGAGGTTGTCGCTCCGAGAGGTTGTTCCGGAGGGGGGGGGGGGAGGAGGAGAGGAGGGAGGTGAGGAGGGAGTTTCCAGGTTGCACATCGCTATTTTATTTTTTTTGCATCATAGCTTCGGTCGGATGCAGCGAGGGAGGGCTGTCGGCCCAGATTTGCGGAGTAAATTGCTGGGATGGTTCATGTCTATTGTCCGCGGGGTAGGAGACTGGCGACGTCCCGGGGGGTGGGGGGGGCGGGCGGGTGGGCAGGTCGGGTCGGGGGTGCTGGCCCGGGGGGGGGAGGGGGTACAGCGGGGGCGGCGGGCTGGCGTAGGGAGGCGCAAGGAGAAGGGGTCGTCGGGTTGTTGGGTGTTTTTATTCTTTTCACATAGCGGCTGACCATCAGTTTCTTTCCTTTAAAAGAACAACAGGTCAGCGGCTCAGAAGAACCGGCAGGCGTGATTTCCGTTCCAGACGAGGGAAAAGGATTCAAAGGAGATGGGTACCGGGAATTAGGGTTTGGGGCTGTGCAAGTTTTTTGGGGGGTGACAGGGAGGGGGTGGTTGGGGTGGAGCCTGGGTAGTCCGAGGGGGGGCCAGCGGGCAAGAGGTGAGATCAGGTGGTGAGGCAAATGGAAGGAGGGGTCAAGGGCGGGTGGGGGGTGGTCAATGCTAGGGATGGAGGGGTCTGTATTGACAGGGCGGGGGCAGGGAGGGGGGGTGGATGAGAGGGGGGGGGGTTGATAGGCAGTGAAATTACGCACGTATCGTGTAAGATATAGACTGAGGGAAGAAGAACGGTTGTCAGATATCGAACCGCGGTCGGGAGGCCGGAATTGAGGGGGGAAGAGGGGCAGTGATCGATGGGAAAATATTCCAGCAGCTGGGCGTTCCAGTGTAGAATTTCCTGTTTGTTCTTCGATTTAGTCCAGTTCAAACGTGACAGAGCCTGATAACAGCGCTAGAAATACCCTCAGTGAGGTAAAGGAAATGACAAATTCACTTACAGAGTTGATGTCTCTGGTGGCGTTTTCCCCCGTTGACATAGAAGTTGAGGAAGGGGGTGAGTAATCGGCACCACAAATGTTGGGGGGTCGCAAAAGGGCTATAAGAACTGATCCGCCATTACATCTTCAAACCGATTCAAGGGGTCGGAGTACTAGGCGGAAGGTCTAAACAGTTCGACGGAAAGACCGCCTTTTGGTGTTCTGGGCGAGGTCGTGCTCTGGCGTCTGATCTGGGGGAAGACGGCAGATCGACTTCGGGGAGTTGGTCGTGTCGGGGGGCGGGTAGGAAAGGATTGCGTGTGAGGTGGCGGTGATGGTGGATAAGTGTGTGTCCGAAAACCAAAAAAAAGCAATTAGTGAAAAGTAGGTGATACAAAAGAATAGGGGGGAGACGAAAGGAGAGAAAGAAAAAAGGAAAAATCAAAGGGGGGGTATGGGATGAGAAGTACGAAGAGGGAGTAAAACATAAAAGAAAAGATATTAAACGGGGGGGGACTAGAGAGGTAGGGTTAACCGCTAAATGTTGTGATCACCTTATTATGTATTGTTTGCCATCGATGAGGTGCGGAGCGAGGGCTGGTCAGGGATGAGAAGGCTCTATCTACATTTGTACATGAAGATTGACGGAGTCCAAGAAGTGACCCCTTTTTTCCCCCCCTCTATTTGCGTATTGGGGCTACAGGGATCCGGGAGAGATGTTTAGGTACTTATCTCGCCGAACGGGGGTGCCGGGGGGGGGAGGATGGGTAGAGCAGTTCAAAATCATCTGAGAACTTGTTAGGTTTTGCGACCTTGGAGATTGGCTAGTCGGTCATGTTTGTCTTGCTGTTGTCTCTTTCTTCTTCGTATAAGGCCTATATGGCGGGAAAAGAGTTCGGACGTCCGTGGGGGGGGAAGCCAATCGACGGCGCTGGTCGCTGGTTAAAAGTGCGAAAATTCGATAGTAAAAAAAAATAAAAATAAATGAAAATGCGATTTTATCGTCAGGGTTTTGGATTTTTGTGGGTGTTGTTAATTGGGTTTGTGTTGTTGTTTTCGGTGGAGTGAGGTGGGGGGGGAAGAGGTCGTGTGGGCTGTAACTAGCGTTGGTGGCTAAAGAGCTCAGGGTTAACCGGAGACGGAAAGACGTAGTCCTGGGTCGGAGTCAAACAGACGGGCTGGCATAATAAGGGACTTAATCGAGTTGAGGGAAGGAAGAAAGGCGGGGATTGCAGGAGGAGGGGGCGGATGGTGGGGAATTTACCGCGGTGGGTGGTCTCGCGTAGGAGTCGAGTGCGTACGGAGAGGGTGTTGGATTTGGGTGTCATTCAAATTAGGTAGGTTGAAGGGGGTGCTCTGACTCGAGCGGGGGTAAGTGGGCTGCAGGTGCATGCTCCCGGATTTGTGTGTGATGCGTGGGTAGGGGGGTTGGGTGTGGTGTATGGGGAGGGGGGGATGTGGGTAATTGGCGGTGGTGGGGGTGGGGATAGTGTGTAGTGGTATGGTAGTTGGGGGGGGTGGGGAGAGTTATAGTGGGGACGGGGGGTGTTATTGGTGACGTAGTGTGAAGCTTTTGTTATGTAATGCAAGGGGGGCGTGGGTGGAATGGGTCTGGGGGGGAGGGGTGGGGGGTTGGGGTGTGGGGAGCTCGGGGGCGGAAGCCCTTCACGCCGCTCTTACGAATGGGGTATCTTCTGTAGCAGTAGTAGGGGCTCGGGGTTCGGACGGTTTGTATGTTTACCTTTTTGTATGCGGGTGCGTAATATGGCTCTGTGGGTGTTTTTTGTGGTGTGTGTAGTGTGTGTGTGTGGGGTGGTGCGCGCGGGAGCGCCTAGCAGTGCTGACGTGTGTAGTTTGGTGGTAGTGGGTTTGTGTGTCGCTGCAGTGTATGTGCCCGTGGCACGGTCATAGGTGGTGCATTGGTGTCTGAATGAGGCGTGGGGGTAGCGCGGGATGTAGGGGGCGCACCGTTGGGGAGGGGGTGTAGGTGTGTGTTTGAGGGTGGCTCAGGAGAAGCGGGCTGCAAGGGGGGGGGGCAGAAGAGTCGGGAGGCGGCTGTCGGGTTGTGATGCGGTTCTACCTTGTGGAGGGTTATTTTGTGGTGTTTAATGTTCTAGAAATGTACAAAGTAAAAGAGCCAAGAATCCGACAGGGGGTTGAGCCCACGACTCACACACATCACACACACACACATCAACAAGGGGGGGGGGGGGTGGGAGCACGGGGCTCGAATTTACACTTGTGCTTTAACGAGAAAAAAAGAGATAAATGGAGGGACGTAGGTGTGGCGGGTGATCAAAGCGTAAGTCGAACATTTTACGAGGAAAAGTTTTTTAGCTTTAGGTGTTATAACATAACAAAGAAGCTGGTTATTTGTTAGTCATGTCATTCAGGGGGTGCTGACAACGTAATAATGAGTGTTATAAAGTCGGAGCCTTGTTTGCACAATTGCTGCTCAGATGCAGTCTAACTAGCAGTCAGTTCTGGGGTGACGGGGGGGGGCGCAATATATAATTCTATGTGGACGAAAAAAGGATTGTGAAAATAAGTGCATTCACAATCTGTTAGGACTTTTAATCCTACCGTCCCGGTGGCTAAGAAAGGAACAACACAACAAAAACCCACGCCCCCGCCGGAAGGGGGGACGGGGAATTAAGGGGGGGGGGGGGGGGTGGGTCCGGAGGGTGAGAAAATTCCGCGTCTGCTGTGGGTGTTTGTTTTTTGTATTTTGTTTTTAGTTATGGTACATTTGAAAACAACGGTTTTGTTCAAGGGGTAAAAAAAAAAGAGAGTGGGTTGGGGGGGAGAGTGGTGCTGTCTAAGATAGAGAGAGGAGAATAGAGGGGAAAGAGAGAGAAGAGGTCAACGGATTTGTGGCCTGTGCATGATGTGTGGTGGTGGGGTGGGTGTTGTGGTGGTGGTGGTTTTGGGGTGGGGGGGGGGGTGTGGGGTGTGGGGGTGGTGGGGGGGTGGGGTGGTGGTGTGTGTGGGTGTGTGGTGTGTGGTGGAAAGAGGGGTTAGAAATTGTTTGGGTTGGGGGGGGGGGGGGGTGGGGGAGGGGGTGGGGGTGGGGGTGGGGGGGGGGTGGGGGGGGGGGGGGGGGGGGTTGGGGGTTTATGGAGTTTTTGTTTTTTTTTTTTTTAATTTGTGGAAATTCATAATTTACTTAATGGAATGTGCCAACATTGATTTCGGAGGTGCTGTAATGTTTTATTGTTGTTGGATTCTTAAGACCGCTTTTTGCTTTTTTTGTTTTTTTGTTTGGTTGGGTTTGTCGGGTTGTTTCTCCCTTTTTGGTTTTTTGGGCACAGGGTATGGCGGATAGGCATCGGAGTTTCTTACGCGTATACGCCAGTTTTGATACATCATCATGGTTTTTCTTATAAGTACACACCATAGAGCAGTGAATTTTATTGAAGAAGAACTGGACTGCAAACCCAGCAGCTGGGAATGAGTGTTTTCTGGGCCAGGCAGGGGGGATGGGTGGGGGGGTCCGGGGGTGTTCTAGGGGAAAGGGGACCATTTTGTGGGCACATGCTGTCAGCATGTCGGGGGGCGTTTGAGATATCACTGCATTGTGACTAGTCACTGGGGATAGTTTCGCCCTGGCGGCCACTGTTTTGGGAGTATCCTGTATGCAGTGGTCTCTCTGATCCTGGCGAGACAAAGTATTAAAGGTGGAGGCAGGTCGTCAGGGTAGGTCTTGTGGGCCTATGGGGGGGGAATCGTGTAGTCGGGGGGGGGGAGATCGGTGGAGATTTCTAGGTGGGTTCAGACACTAGTGAAGGGGGCATGTTTGAAAGCCTTTCCGTTTGTGAGGTAGCTGACGGTGTCGTACGTTCTGTGGCTGGGGGGACTTCTCCGGTGTTCAGAATTGGGCTGTCGGTGGGGTGTGCACACACACAGTGCTGTAAATTGAAGAAAGTGTGAAACAGTGTCGAGGCGGTTGGAAACTTTCTTTGGGAAATAGCTAGCACCTTTGGGTCTTCCCTCCTCATTGGTCCTCCTGTATGTAGCCTGTAAGAAATAGCTGACGCTGGGGGTGTACGGCGCGTGGGTCCAAAAAGAAAATGAAGGTTTGCGCCTGCAGTGTGTTCGGTCTGTGTTCGCGGGCAGCTTAGTCATATTAGAGGGAATTAGGAAGCTGAGAATTTTACGAGAGAACCGGCTTGTCTGTTTTCAATAAAATTTCCCGGATACTTTGAAATTTCACAACCTCTTATGATTTGGGTTTATAGTCTGCAGGCATAGGACGCTTGTCCACTTTTTGGTCGTTGTGTCATGGCGTACTAGACCGGGTGTAAATATAGAGATGCATCCAGTTTCTGGATGTTGCACGGTCAGGGGGGGGGTGCGCTAGGGAGGGAGGGTCGTAATTTTTATATAGTCCAAATGTCGTGGGGCTCTTTTCTCGGGGTAAGGGTAGGGTCAAAAAGAAGCGTTGGTTCTATGAATTGTTTCAACGTAAATTTCGTGAAGGGACAAAAGGCAGGGGTTAAGACCAAGAAGAACCAATTCGTCAATGTCATTTCATTTATATGTCCTGTGTATTGGTGTCTGTTTGTCTGTCTTTCTCGGTGCCGGTCAAGATAGCTCGCTCGCTCCCTGGACGGGTCGCCAGCACATCAGTAGCGGTGTGTTCCAGTTTGGAGGTGTGATTTTTTTTTTTTCGGCACCGTTTCGGCTCTTTTCTTTTAACTATAGGTCCTTGTTCTATTAAAGCCAGCTGTTGGGTAGAATCCCTCCTAGCCAAACGTAACCGGCAAGTCAAGAAAAAATGAAGTGACTTCAACAGATTGAAATGTAGCATGTCCGCGGTGGTTGTTAAGAAACAGAGGGGAGGGAAGGGGAAAGGGGGGGGAGCTAAAATTCACGAGGAGAGGTACAATTTTGACTGAGACTACGGGGTTGCATGCTATAAGAATACAAACAGCGCTATAGAAAGGGGGGGGAGTGAAGGCAGCATGGTTGAAGGACATGTATGGGGCGAGACGACCCCACCGGAGGCATTTCTCATCGATTTTGATAGTAGTAGTTTCGCAATATTGCAGGAGTTTAGTGCAGAATGGCAGGCCGCAGCTTAAATCAGGCCGGGCCCGAGGGCCGGACCATTTTCTCTCTTTCCACGAACGAACTTGTTGCCACGCTCCACCAGCCCTCGACGGGCTGCATCTCACTACTTTCCACCGGGGGCCTTTGGCCCTTCCGGCCTTGTCTCCATGCCAACCTCCTACACCTTCTCATTACGGCCGTCAGCTGCAGCCGTGCTCTGGGCGGCATTAATTTCCCCTCAATGTTCCACCCACGCTATTGGTGGTGAGAAAAACGGGTGTTATTAACCGCATGAGATGTCAATTTCATAGGTTCTCTTGGGTGCAAAATTCATACCTGTTTACTATCCAGGACAATGGCCATCAGTCAACCGCATGGTTAAAGGTCCACCTGTTTGCTTCGTAAAAGGCGTAAGGTGAGCAGGTCGGTTATTTTCGTGTGTACTGGGGAAAGGCGCATAACGCTTCGTTACTAGGGGCTATATAATCACCTAGCATGATGTGGTCGCCCTCGCTGTCAGTCGTTCATAGAGGTTATAGGGTCAGTGTGGGCATGTTATGATAAAGCGGATTCTAAAAAGAAAAGGTCGAGGAGAGTCAGGTGAGCCCGGTTGAGCTGGGTAGAATTTACGGAATAAGATTTGTCATGGGGGGAGCATTGTGACATATATCTGTTCCCACTTCGTTGAAAAAACAACTGAACTGGGAAGAAGGCCGATAACACTTTTTCCGTCTAAAAATGGAAAACATGTCTAAGATTGATGTTACGTGCTTTGGCTGTGAAAAATGGTGTCATCGGTCAGATTGTTACAGACAGTTACAACTAGGGGCGGAGCAAGGGAAGACAATCGGGCCCCCTAGGGAGGCATGGCTGGAAAAGAGTTTGTAAATAAATATTGTAGAGGTAACCTTGGCTGGGCCAAACTTTAATTACCTACCAAGTTTGATTTCAAGGACAAACACACCACACACAGAGCCACGACCCCTCAGTACGGGGGCTTGCACACAAAAAAGAAAAAGTGGTTCAGGTGGAGAGGTGGGGGGGGGAGTGATCAGATGTGTTCTTTGAAATAACCCCCAAGAACGTGTTTGCTGATGAAACCAATATTTCAACTTCAATACAGATCAATGTATCGTATCACGGATTATTTGAGCCCGAGTCGAGTTTTCGGTAAGTGGGTTTAGTACATTTCCCGAGGTGGAGGTACGCACAAAGGTGCAGCTGTTATTGATATCTCGCTGAATCCACCATGCATGGCAGGTTCCCGCCGAAGGTCATGGACAGCTCTCGGTGGGGAAGTAGCAATGGAGTGGTTTCATTAATAGATAATTTCACTGTATGTCTGGATTCGGGTTGGTGGTCTAATGGGTGTTTGTACACATAGGCCCGGGGGGCGTTTATGTATGTATTGGAAGGGGGGATGGCAGTGGTTGCGTACCGTCAACTTCGTGTACGGCGGCGACATCCCGTGGGATATCGTGGGTGCATTGTGATTGTGTCGTGGCGGGCCCTGTAAACCACATGACTGTGACCTCTTGTGGCGTTGTCATTACGTAACAACAGCGTACGGTTCACAGTCCGGCAGATATGAGTAGTGAGTTTGCCTGGCGAAAGGTATTAATAGCGCAGCAGTTTAACTTAGGTTCAAGTAGGGGATAGTGTGCTGCAGGCGGAAGTTGGAAAGAGAATTGGTCAAAAAGAATGTAAGTGACACCGCCATCAAGTGATGGGGACCAAGGGCCGAAGTTACAAGAGCAGAAGCATGGACGGGGATGGTTTTCTAGAGCCTCTTGAGGTCGGGTGTTGCCTCAGGGTGAGACGAAACAGATGTTCAGATACGGCCAAATGGTGAAGGACAGATGAACAGAGGCAAAGTCACTTAGTCTTTCTCGTTCTTTTCATTGTCCGGTGAAGTTGTTATCGGTTGCCCTGAAGAAGACTAAGTGGGTAGTCTGAAGAAAGCGGTCAGCTTTTGCGTTGTAATTTGGTCCACGTTAGACGTGTGAGTTACGATTGAATACGGTGCCCTTTGGTAAGAAAAGTTGGGAGTTTAAAAGTATTGGAAATAAGAGTTGGATGGTGCTCTTGAGCAGGTCTTAAATGTGTGTTGGTAGTCGGTCAGGGTAGGAACTAGGAATCAAAAATCATTTTCTAATACGGATACAGGAACCCGCCCGGGGAGGGGGACCGCCCTTTTTCATAACCCGTCTTTGGAACCACATTCCGGCCCAGGGGGAGGGGGTCCTTCTAGAGCAGCCCTGTGCCTCTGTCTCTGTCTCTCTCAGGAGCGGTCAACAAACACAGGAACCGACACACAAAGCCATTGGGGGGTGTCTTCTTTCTGTCAAGCTGTCACCAGCTGTTATGGTTAGGGGCTCCATCGTGTTGTGTTCTGGGAGGGCTTGTTGATTTCTTTGCTGATCAAGGCAAATATCCTGTGCGAGGATAATGAAAACCGAGCAAATCTGAAGTGGGAGGAGGAGTAATAAAGCTGCAGCCAGAACCGAGATGATACTATGTTAGGAAAAACTTTAGGGATTCATGACGATGATGGCCTGAAAAAAAAAAAAAACACAAACGCCAGAACAGTAACATACAAAAACTGGTAACTTCATCAAGTAGTTCTTAATGGCAGGATAGAACATGTACAGGAAGAAATGGTATTACAGTGAAGAGCTGACAGTAAAGAAAAAAAATAGTTTGCAGAGCGGGTATCCTTGACGGGGGTGAAAACCTAAGGTCATGCTCCAAAATCAAAAACGAACATGAACTCTCAGGTTTTTTGGATTTTTCAATGTGGGAAAAGGGTAGCTGGGTAGAAAGAAAGAACATCAATAACATATGGTCCGTTGACACTGACATAAAGAACAGATTGAGGGGACTTTATGTGTCATTGTGGGCGGGAAAGTCAGGTGTACATCATCTGGAAGAGAAACATCTCTTAAGGCACTCTCCTTGCTTCGATTGCATCCTTGTTTGTGTTAGGTTTAGTCTCACATGCACATTATGCAATGTTTGTGCAACGTTCATAGATGGGTGTATGTTTGGCAATCACTGTGTGCTGTGGTGGTGGTTTGTGAGTTAACAGGCCATGTAGATGGTGTGGTGCTTGGTACCTTTTCTCTTTGGTTCGGTTTATCTGGTGGTTTTTTCGGGTGCCTGTTCAGTTTTGTATGCGTTGTGCTGGTGTAGTGTTATGGGGTCAAGGCGTCTGCCTTTTTTTTCTTTTGCTCTTTTTTTTTCTGTTTTTTCCCCGTTTTTGGTGCTGCTTTGCTTATGTTGTGGGGACCTTTTTGTTTTTGGCTATGCTTTATGGCTCCTTTGTTGGCTCCTTTTTCTTCCCATCGTGGGGGACCTTCGGTGGGCAAAGGTAGGAATTGCCTAGCTGTGTCGCTGTTGTTTTAATTCCCGAAGACACAAACAACACAACAACAGCCGAGGACAAGAGACCAAGGAGACCTCCCCGTTAAATTAATTATTTAATAATGACCATCCGACACCCAACAGCACGACCAAGGAGTCCTTACTCCCATGCCACCCAACGGGTCAAACCAGAGTCAAAGCTTCAGCATTATTTGGCAGGAGGTGAGAGGGTGGCGAGTGGGGCTTGCTCCCACCCAGGCCGGCCTAACAACGTGTACTTACTATACTCAGAGATTGCAAGTCGAGAACAAAAACGATGAGCGACGTCTTCTTTCGCTCCCGCGGGCCGTTTTGCCAGAGGTTTGCCCACAAGAACGGGGGCCAGCGTCCCGTCACCTTGATCCATTAAACCACTTCCACACAGGGATGCTGATGGGAGACAAGCACAAAAAGGATCAAAAAGGTCAGGTCATGTATTGGACCTGTTCCTGTGTCTTTACCTTTCTAACATCAAACATCCCTATATGCTTCCAACTTCTACGCGGGTTTAGTATCTTGTCCTCTGTCAAACCTGAATTTAAGACCTACGAGATTGTTACGACGAGACTTAATTCCTTATAAAAGCTAAGATTTATCATATTGACAAAGACAGGTTAAGGTCAAGGTGGAGTGGGGTGGGGGGGAGGGGGGCACTCGACTACGGACAGCTGGGAACCAGATTTTCATGGAGTTTATACTAAATCACATAACACCACATACAAACGAGCGAGTTTACGAATACCCTTTTTTCAACAGTTCTTCTTTGATATCACTAAGATGTAAATGAAAATCGCATAAACACCAGTAAAGAGGCAAAAAGAGTTACCATTCTTCATAAAAAGGGGAAAAAAGAAAGGAGGAAGTTGTGTGTGGTAAAAAAAGATGTATCCAATATGTTTGCTGCCACTCTGCTGTTCACCTAAGGCTAAGGCCAAAAGCACATAGTTCATAGTGTTATTAGGCCTACTTCTTCCGCTGACCCCTCAACGAATTTTGCTGGAACAGGAATACTGGCCCTAGCAGACGGAAGAACCTTGAACTTTACCAAGACAACGCGATTAATTCATATAATCAAACTCACAAGGACAAAGTGAACTAGGAGAGCTAGTCCCTTCTCCCTTCCCTGTCAACACGGAGGACAATGAGAACCACGACTCAGAGCGACCGCCCAACTTGAACAGGTAGGCCTTAGGATATCTTTGAACTTGCATGATTATGGAGTTGTTCACTAGAGGCATAGTTGGTTCCATTTATATATTAGATAAACGGCTGTGTAACCATTTCTAGAAGAAAACAAACCGTCACTTCGATAAACTGTAAAATAACATATATCCCCCCCACTCTGTAAATCCCCCCCCCCCTCCCCCCCCCCCCACCCCCGCCCCCCTCCCCCAACTGTAAAGTCCCCCCCCCCCCCACCCCCACCCGCCCCCAAGCACGAAGTTGAGAGAGTACAATTGTTTTCTATAGATCTATACTAATGTTGAGTGTAGTGTGCACTAGGGTTGCTGATAGTTTTTTTTCCTACAGAATCTGACCTTAATATATGTTAATTGCATAATAAATTGCAGGCAGAGTAGCAGGCAGAGAAGAGCAACACAAACATGGCAAAGAATAAAATAGAATCGAAAAACCACTCCCCTCCCGAAGCTCTAGCGTCTCCACCAATAACCAATATATCCAATGAATAAGCATGGTAAGAGTAGTCGTTGCTTGGAATCTCACTTCTCTTTTTTTCGTTCTGCTCTCTTTAACAAAGAGCATTTTTCCCCCATTTCACCCACATGTTTAAATTGTAAACACCACTTTTAATGCTGAAAAAGAAAAAGGATAGCCAATGAGAAAAACCTCACCCCTCCTCTGGGTTATACCACAAGGTTGGCCAAACATAGGTAAAGGTTCTTCATTTCGACAAACTATCATTCATGTACTCATTCATTGATACTGCTCTTCCAACAACACTGAACTGTGCAAGTATGACCCTAAAAAAAGACAGGTTGTTTTTTTTCGGTTGTTTTTTTTTTTTTTTTCTCTTTTTTGTTTTTTTTCTTTTTCATTTTTTCTTGTTTTTTTTTCTTTTTTTTTTTTTTTTTTTTTCTTTTTTTTTTTTTTTTCTTTTTTTTTGTTTTTTTTTTTTTTTTTTTTTTTTTTTTTTTGTCTTTTTTTCCTTTTTTTTTTCGAATTTTCTCTTATTTTTTTTTTCTTTGTTTTTGTTTTTTTTTTTTTTTTTTTTTCATTGTTTTTTTGCTTGTTTTTTTTTTTTTTTTTTTTTTTGTTTCTTTCTTTTTTTTTTCTTTCTTTTTTTTTTGTTTTCCCTTTTCTTTGTTTTTTTGTTTTTTCTCCCTTTTTGTTTTTTGTTTTTTCTTTTTTTCTTTTTTTTTTTTTTTTCCTTTTTTTTGTTTTTTTTTTTTTTTTTTTTTTGAGTTTTTTTTTTTTTTTCTTTTTTTTTTTTTTTTTTTTTCGTTTCCCATTAATTTTTACACTCATATGCAGAACACTCATCTTATAGGAACATCGTCCTTTTTGTCTGTCTTTTTGTTGTCCTTTTTCCCAACACTGTGCAAGTATCCTATAAATAATTGAAGAATAAAATAATACGTTTTTTTTTTTTCTTTTTTTTTTCCTCTTTTTTTTTTGTGTTTTGTTTTTTTTTTTTTTTTTTCCTTTTTATTTCTTTTTTTTTTCTTTTTTTCTTTTTTTTTTTTTTTGTTTTTTTTTGTTTTTCCTTTTCCCTCCCTTTTGTCGTTTTTTTTTTCTCTCTTTTCGTTGTTTATTTTCTTTATTTTTTTTTTTTTTTCTTCCTTTTTTTTCCTCCCGTTTGCTTTTTTTTTTTTTTTTTTTGTTTTTTTTTTTTTTTTTTTCCTTTTTTTTTTTTTCAACTCTTTTTTTTTTTTCTCTTTCTTGTCCCTTTCCTTTTTTGCTTTTTTTTTTTCCTTTTTCATTTTCCCCCCTGTATTTTATTTTATACACATCGATAGACAACACAGACACAGAGTCGCCACTGAAACCAGAAGAAAACTGGCAGTGTTAATGTGTGAAAAGTGAAAATACAAACAAACTTCAATATGGCAACACAATCCACCACCCAACCACTCACACCACTTTCAGATCAGCACTTTCAGTCAGACAGAGACAATTAAACAAACGAAAGAAAAAAGTGGAAGAATCCAAAAACTTCTTCAGAAAAAACTTGCGTCATACCTATCTGAACTTTTGCCAAAAGCCTTAGAATCTCCTTTGGATGAAAAAGCTTCTGCCTCAACAAACCCACAACCTGGATTAAAACACTGTCTAAACATGAAATCGACATAAAAAAAAAACAAAAAAAAAAAAAACAAAAAAAAACCAAACAAAAACAAAAGAAGGAGAACAATCCCTAAATCATGATGCTATTTTGTTCCTGTCCCTGTCATTTCAAACAAGTCACAATTTTACATACACACCAGACATACACTGACCACAAAGCAAACATGTCAAAGATAAACAAGTTCTTCATCAATATGCCACAGCAGACAACTACTTGACATGAAGGGGCAGAAAGGAAGGCAACAGCATTAAAGAAGCAAGCATAAAGACCGACAATCTAAAAAGTAATTACTGGAAGTGCATCTATAACATTTTTTCCAACACCTTTTTTTTTTTTTTTATTTTTTTTTTTTTGTTTTTGTTTTCTTTTTTTCCTTTTTTTTTTTTTTTTTTCTTTTTGTTTTTTTTTTTTTCCTCGTTTTTTTTTTGTTCCTGCCTTCAGTGGCTGTAAAAACCAGCTTATCACTAAACCACGATAGTATCTTATTTATTGATAACTTTTGTTTGTTAGAGTGAGTACAGAAATGGTCTTTTTTCAAGTTTCAAGCACTGGGCAAAAAAACAACCCGAACCCTTGCAAGCCGTCGAGTCACTAAAGAAAGTTAATTATGATGGGCTGGCTGCGCACACCGTCTTAAACGAAAAAAATCCAAAAAACCAACCAAAAAACACGTTTCAACATAACATGCTTTGTTTTTTCACCACAGTGTATGCAGAGTGCTGATCCACAATGTCATCCATGCAAAAAGCTCTGCCCTGTTTTCGTCCTGACTAATGCCTGATCTACCTGTATAAGGTATAAAATTTGCAGCTTCAAAATGAGGATGGCGTTCATACTATTCACTCAAAAAATAAATAATGCGCATACACAAACTAAAGGTATGCGCAGGGAAGATGGGATGGGCAGATCGAGTGGAGAAGGACAATACATGAACAGAAGAATGAAGCAGTGGATACAGTGCTGGAGCAGCAGGTCTAACCTTTTTTATGACGTTCGCACAATTTTCATCAAAAACAGTACACTTGCCATAAAACTTTTTTTCCTCTGATGAATAAAACTGTGAAGGAATGTCAGGCTCCGAAATTCAGAAATGGACCAAACTAGCTCAGTGGTGGCAATATATTGTTGATGATGTATCCTACCAACCCATGAAAAGACACTGATCAAAGCTGTAATTATTGTATTGCTGGACAAGAAGACAGGAACACACGATCAGGAAAAAAAAAAGGGAAGGACAACGCATGACTAGTTGAAGATATGCAAGGAGACTTCAAAAATGCCCAAAGGTGTATAAAGACTCTGTGTGTGGGTGTGTGTGTTGTGTGTGTGTGTGTGTACATGCCATGTGTACATAGAATTAATGGAAGTGTTAGGTGTAGGATCAAGACCAATGCCCCAAACAGGAAGAACAAACAGAGATGGTTTTGAGCACACTTCCACAGTTGAGTAATGAAGTGACCAGTTTTCATGCATAATAAGCCAACCCTCACCTGGACATTCCCACTAGAGAAAAAAAAAGGACGACCCACCCACAAAAAAAGACATCTTTAGGACAGTATTGTTTGTTTTTAAGAAACCCTAGGGCCCCATATCCGCCATTCCTACATGGAAAGCAACAAGCCCACTAAACACGACCAAGAGTCCACTACCTTGAACCGGCAAATGAAAAAATGAAGAATTCAGGTTTTAACTCTCGGAGTATTTTATATTAACAACGATGACTGATCAATTTTTTTATGAGATGCGACAACAAAATCAGAACATCCCACAAAAAGCCCAGTTTAGTCATATTCTTTCTATTAAATACGAGCATCCTTTATAAAATAATTATTACCGACTTCATCCAGTAATTATTCTACAGGTATCATAA
>JADBJO010023382.1:10000-17500 GCA_016801955.1 Conus betulinus
AACATATTTTCAAACAAGCACAGACACACAAAGACACACACACACACACACACACACACACGCACGCACGCTCACACACACACACACTTTATCTTCAAGTGTAATCATTTGTTTTCGCCTGACGCTATGCAAAGATAGGCCGATCAAGGGAGACAATGATTCCCGCCCCCCTCTGTCGTTTGCGAAATGCTGTAACACGATGCCGTCACTAGAATTAACCTGTCCTGCGTTATTCTGCATTGACCGCCGTTTTTGTCAACTGGTGAAGACAGCTTGTGTGTGTGTGTGTGTGTGTGTGTGTGTGTGTGTGTCTGTGCATTTAACTGCTTCTATCGTTTGATTAACAGACCTATTTATTTATCTGTTTATTCATTATACATGTCGGTGGTAATAATAATAATAATAACGTACATTCATAGAGCGCCTTTCTCACAAGAGCTCACAGCGCTTTACAATAATCAGCTATAAACATGTAACACTCGTTTACACAACGGGCTGCCTACCTGGGTAGTGCCGACTGAAGAGCTGCCAGCTGGCGCTTCATTCAGTCGTTTCCCGTGTCATCCAGTCGGTATCGTTCAATATCGATCACTCATTTTTCTTACTTCCTTCATTCTTTCCATTTCTCACTCAGGGTGCATGCTATGTGTAACGTGTCATCCATACCAACGGCCAAACTGGCCTACTCTTCCGAATGTTGGTGATGGGATTTTACGTGTGTGCAAGATGTTATGCGTGCGTTCACACGCGGAACCTCGGTTTATAGTCTCATTCGAAGGACTGTATGGGAAATGGAGTCAGAACCAATGTTAACTCCGAGGGAAAAATCCCCCTGTACCGAAACGCCCCGGCGAAGGTTCGAACCCGCAACCGCAGGATCACCAAGATTGCGAGTCAGGCGCTCTACCAACTGAGCTATTCCGGCTCCCATGGTATGATATGAACGAAACATATTAAGGTACATCACAGATTTATGGGGATCCCAGCTTGGTAAAAGCAGATTTTTGATGCCCTTGGGTTTGCTGATGTGAAGAGATTGAACGAATAAGGAGGCTGTCTTGTGCACGAACACAGGGCACGTGTGTTGGTATGGGGGTATTAGAGGTGGTAAAGGGATGAATGGGATGAGTAGTTTCGCGTGTCATATGGTCATGCGAACTCACTTACTGAAATGAAAAGAAGAAAAAAAGGGAAGGGGGAAGGAAGGAGATTTATCGGACAATTCTGTCTCTGTTTCTGTCTCTGTCTCGCTGTCCCTGTGTCTCTATCTCTCTCCCTCACACACACACACACACACGCACACGCACACGCACGCACGCACGTATGTAGGTGCACATGGTTGGACGTACAAAAACATATACGAGCGCCTAAGAAAGAAGAGAAACTACCTAAGACACACACGCACAGAGACAGAGACAGAGAGAGAGAGAGAGAGAGAGAGAGAGAGAGAGAGAGAGAGAGACAGAGACAGACAGACAGACAGACAGACAGACAGACAGACAGAAGACAACACAGACAGACAAACAGACAGACAGACAGACAGACAGACAGACAGACAGACAAACAGATAGACAGACAGACAGACAGACAGACAGAGACTGACATGGCTGGCGATGGGAAGGGGGCGTCGTCAATTTGAGTTAAAAAAAAAAAAAAAAAAAAAAGTAAGTGAACATTCATGCGGAATGTCGTGAAACGAAATCCCAGTTCTTTTCCCCTTACAGCCATTGTATGCAGATTATGTCCCGTGCACTTGGCCACAGGGCTGGGGAGACCTCAACAACAAGCCGATGGGCGGGAAATGTAATTGCGCCGGTGCCTGTATCACATGACATCTATGAATGGTATCATGTGACTAACAAGCACAACACAAAGTCAGATCGTCAGACATAGGTGCCGACTCCATGGGACGCTATGGAGTGCGACGGTATCACGTTATTCCTTTGTTCTCCACCATGGCCTGTGCTGAAACGGGTCAATACATATAGATTAGGAATTCGCAGTGACTGCACTTTTTTCTCGACTTGAATGGCTTTGAGGTTCAACGCTTCGCTCGAAGCTATACCTAGTCGAGACAGCGAGATTTCTTTTTGTGATTGCTTTCATCTTTGGTAACCAGATATACACATCTAACACGTCGATGTGAGGTGGATACAGAACAAACAGTGACCGGAAAGGACGATTGGAGAGAGAGAGAGAGAGAGAGAGAGAGAGACAGAGAGACAGAGAGAGGGAGAAGCGGGGGGCGGGGGGGGGGGGGGGGGGGAGGAGTAGGGATAGACGGGGGTGGGGGGGGGGGGTGGGGGATGGTCATTATATTTATTAATACTATAGCCGTAATAACATGGGTTGAATATTTCGCACTGAAAAAAGCATATGTAAACCATGCATGACAAAGATTTTGCACTACCATGCACAAGGCAAATGAAACAAACTGCAGCATTACCGGAACACGACGAAAAAAGCAGAAGAGCACACAAAACAAAGTGTGAAGTAGTTTTTAATGCACGACACAAAAGAGGACAAGAAATTTTCGGGAATATGCCTTCCTCGGCGACAAAAAAAAAAAGTAAAAAACAGCACAGACATAAACATGCGCAATACTCCCCTCGTGAAGTCAAATGGAGAGTCACCGTCATAGAACCACCTCTCTCTCGCACTTAAGTAGCTCCCTTGCAAAACACTATAATGTTTACTCTAACTTAATCAATTTTCAATTTGATGGATGCAGCAGCCCGTTGTAAGCTATTTAGTTGTATTTGTAAACTCAGTATAGTCTCCGACATCAAGAGTACATCATCTGCCATTAAAAGAGCAAAGCAAGACTTCAAAAGCACCATGTCTTCCATTATTGATTACATCAATAGCCAGCTCGTTGACAAACAGGAAAATAAAACTGTGTCGCATGCATCACCCTGCTTAACTCCACTTGTGCAATTAATAAAAATCTGTCAAACTAGCGCCACAGCGAACTCTAGCTCTTACAACGTCATACGTGCTCCCAATATATCTGTTCAGTTTCTCTTTAACACCATTTTCATCAGAATTGGCTACAGAATATTTATGTTTATAGAGACAAATGCTTTTTCAAAGTCTATGAAGTCCACATAGAAATTTCTCTTGTGTGAGAATTGTTTTTGTACAAGTGCTAACAGAAAGAACACGTGGTTGACAGTCGAAGAGATTTTTTTAACCGGCTTGATAATCACCTGTGACGCTGTTCTTCTCTACCCATGCTTGGAACCTATTACTTATGATCGTCTTCAACACTTTACTACATACGTTGCAAAGAGAATTTCCCTGTAATTGTTAAGATTGTTGACGCCACCCTTCTTACAAAGAGTCAAAGTTATTGACTCAGTCTAGTTGTCAGAATAGACACCATTGTCAAAAAAAAAAAATAGTCAACAACGCATGACCTGTTCAGAAATTTTTCTTAAATTCGCCAATAAAGGACAATTCATATATTTATCATTATCATAATTAACGATATCACTTACCTGCTCATTTTAACATTAGATTGAAATGAAGCTTCAAAATGTTTAAACCATTTATCCGCGTTAATATTACATTTGGGTTGTTTTCGTTTCAATAATATCTTATGAACAGTTTCCCAAAAATCCTTCTCACATCTTACAGATGCAACCAGCTTGTCCAGTATTGATTTGTTGAATTATCTTCCCTTTCTCTATAATAGATGTGTGTGTGTGTGTGTGTGTGTGTGTGTGTGTGTGTGTGTGTGTGTGTGTGTGAGAGAGAGAGAGAGAGAGAGAGAGAGAGAGAGAGAGAGAGAGAGAGAGAATGAGGCTGAATAGGGAGGGGGGGGAGGGGGGAGCGGCTCAGTGCGGTAGCACAAAGAGAGATCTGTACCGACAAACATTGTTGAGTGCAGAGAATTCATTAGTTAAGGGGTGTATGTAGAACAGCTAAGGAACTGACAGCAAAATGTTTCGCCAGCAGTCGGCACTTGAGCGACGGTTAGCCGTGCGGCGGATGGACTTCCTACGTGTGCAGCACCGACAGAGGGGCAACTTGTGTGTTGCATGTAACTCAACTAGAGCGCCTACCATCAACAGGAGCCCACGGTTTGCCAGCACTCTCATAGTCAGATAATGTACAATAAACCGATGCTTTAAAATCGAAAGTTCATACATGCAGCACCGACCGTGCTGTCTAAAAGAATAACTACGATCAGTCAGTCTTACTGTCAATAAATAGTGACACTGAATCTTCGCTTTTATCTCATACTTACAGTACGTATTTTGTAGGGTCGAAAAAGCTGATTTGAAATAATGTTTTTTCTTATTGGAATCAATCAATACTGTAATGCTCTTCAGTGAGTTAGGAATGTTAGTGCTTGCATAGTATCTTAGCGTAGTGCTTCGTTCAACTTGAGACCTTTTTCACATCCTGTCAACTGAGGATCGGTATCTTGGAATATGGACAACTTGTTTCCCACATATTCGAAGAACTCTGTTATCTGGTCGCAAGACATTCATCTCTTGACCTAAACAAATACAACACATGCAGTCATTCATCATCTCTGACCTAAACAAATACAACACATGCAGAATAAGTACTGGAAATACTGTGTCATGAGTTACAACACACACTCTCTCAGTCATCAAGCTATCATTAAAAAGCCACCAGGACTTCTGTCTAGATTCCTTATGTGGGAGACAAAGACGTGTTTTGGTTGCCTTTCTTTTGCCGTTCTGAATTCAGATATATCGATGATGAAATAGCGCAATTTGTTTCAAACGGAAACAATCTGGTTTCAACGTGAGGTGGCTGCGGGCGAAACTGAAACAAAATGTAAAGGAATTGTTCGTGAGTCCACCAAACAAACGGGGACAAACAAACTACAAGACCAAAGACGACGCGTTTCGATCTCTTTGGTCTTCTTCAAGTAAGATACACAACATTCAGGACAATTAAAAAACAAAGAAGAATGAGAAGATATGTGACTGCTCCTTTGTTTCATTGTCCTGAATATTGTGTATCTTGCCTGAAGAAGACCTAAGAGATCGAAACGCGTCGTGTTTGTGAATGCTCCTTCTTTGTTTCATTGTCCTGAATATTGTGTGTGTCTTGCCTGAAGAAGACCTTAGAGATCGAAACGCGTCGTGTTTGGTCTTGTATTTGTTTGCCCCCGTTTGTTTGGCGGACTCATTAACAATTCTTTTCAGATTTTGAAACAGTCTCATTGTTCAACGTTATGAGATATCATTGACCATCACGGTCGTTTTTCGGAAAGCAAGCCAGATTAAACTGTACCTGAGCTGCACATCGAACGTTCTTTGCCTGGGAAGCTTCATCAAAGAAACGGTTTACCCACTCGACGATCGGCAGCCAGACGTAAACCTTTCATTACCGCAAGTGCCTTGGAGACTGTACACATGGAGAACAGGTTTCAGTTCGACAAGAACACCATCGTGAGTGACGGCTTTACATTCCGGTCCTGGACCTTCAGGCTGAGGGAGCTGATCCTGGGCCTGGTCGTCGCGGGGCTGCTCGTCGCCTGCCTCTTCCTGGCCGGCTTCCTGGGCAAGTCGTCCTCAGACCTGCAGCAGGCTCAGACGGGCGCCCTGGCGGCCCAGAGTGCCTGCAGGGATAGCACCTGTCTCCGCACCTCCGCCCACATCATGGAGCTGATCAACATGTCCGCGGACCCCTGTAACAACTTCTACAACTTTGCCTGCGGGGACTATATAGTGAACAATCCTGTGGATGAGTACTCCATCTACCAGAGCATTTACTATCAGATGTACCAGAACAACAAAGACCAGCTGCTGGCTATTCTCAATTCTCCGTCCAAACGGTACATGAGCTGGTCCTCGGAAAAGAAGATGAAAGACTTCTACACGTCCTGTCTGGACGACTTCCGCAGAGAGCAGCTGAAGGGGCAGCCTCTAATGGACTATGTGTTTCCTCCCATGGGCGGCTGGTATGTCAAGGACGGGGATTCGCGGACATCAGCTGACTGGAACCTGAATGACCCCCTCAGTATGGTCCAGACGGATTTGTGGGTGGACGCCATGTTTGCCCCCAGACCTTATCCTGACGACTTTGCTTCCAGAGGCAGAATCATCTGGGTAAGTCTTGTTCACCTGATGGTGCTTGGGTGTTGTGTCCACGGGTAGTGCTTTGGTTCTGCCCAGATGGAGTCATCATCTTCCGTCTCTCTCTCTCTCTCTCTCTCTCTCTCTCTCTCTCTCTCTCTCTCTCTCTCTCTCTCTCTCTCTCTCTCTCTCTGTCTCTCTCTCTCTCTCTCTCTCCATATCTTCAGGGCTTATTTATTTGAAGTGTCTGGATGTACTTAAAGACAATTCTTCTCGTCTTTAATCTGTTTGTGTTGTTGTCATTGCTGTAGCTGTTGTTTTGTTGTTGCTGTCGCTCTTCTTGCTG
The DNA here is from genome assembly GCA_016801955.1 of Conus betulinus. Lineage (NCBI taxonomy): Eukaryota > Metazoa > Mollusca > Gastropoda > Neogastropoda > Conidae > Conus > Conus betulinus. Next base: position 16,409 of record JADBJO010023382.1, read on the forward strand.
CTATAACACCAATTGTGTCTGCTATTGTCATTGTTGTTGCTTGCTATTGTTGTTGTTGTTATTGCTGCTGCTGATGTTGTTGTTACAATACCTGTTGTTCTCTGTAGAACTTCTGTCACTGCAGGTCTTTGTCTCCACCTGTGTTGTGCATTGAACGAGCAATATCAAAGGCCTGAATGTTGTTCAGACTACTACAATACTTACCGAAGATTGACAGGGCGATTAGCTCTCTCTCTCTCTCTCTATCTATCTCTCAATAGACTGTCGTGACTGTGAAGAGAACTATGTCGGGGAAAAACTGAGAAACCTTCCAAAAACGCTTGACAGAACACAAAAGGGAATCATCACCAGTAGGCGCCCACCTACACGCCCAGCAACATCAGTTCGAATTATGACAACATCAGCGTTCTCGACCGTGACAACAGATGGTTTTCAGCGTGGGGTGAAGGAGGCTATACATATTGCCGCCAACAACCCCACACTCAACCGGGACCGGGGCAGACACACCTTGCCATCGGTGTACAACACCCTCATTGTTCAGTCACATGACCAGGGTTCGACCCGTGGTCGTGTGCACTGAACTCCAGTTCACCCAGTAGCAACACCACCGCTGAAGAAGACGGACGGAGGTCTGTCGAAAGCTCCTAACCTTCATTTTCTCATCTTTTTATTTCAAGGGGTTATCTCACCCCTTACTCCTGACTCGGATCGTCTGTCTTACCCTGGGAACTAATGGAATGGGAAGCGAGGGGGAGGGGGGGGGGCGGTTCGGGGAGGGCGTCTCGTAGCCAGGGCTTTGGACTCAGCCCTTAATCGCTCAGATGATGAGCAACAGGACGTACTTGACTTAGTCCTCTTCGTTCCGATCGGAACACAGGGCCCGCACTGCAGATCTCCATCTCGCTCTGTCTTGGGCTGTTCTCTTGGCTTCATCCCAGGTCATGTTGGTGAACTTGAGTTCTGCCTGTAGGGTTCTTCTCCAGGTGGTGACTGGTCGTCCCTCTTCCGCTTCCCCTGTGGGTTCCAGTCCAAGGCGTGGCGTGGGATGTGGGCCTGTCCTCTACACAGGGTGTGTCCAACCCAACCCCACTT
>JADBJO010023382.1:25000-26641 GCA_016801955.1 Conus betulinus
TTGGCGGTATTTTGACTTGGTTTTATAAAGATTTTATGCGTGTTTTTGGAGAGAAATTGTTACCTGAAAAATTCCACGCTTGACCTCAAACAGAGTATGTTACAGGTCTGTGATGTATTGTTTTTTTTTTTCTTCATATTGATTGAGTCTGTTGGATGTACATAGCGTTAGCTGGCGTCATCATAAAAGTCACTGTAACCGCGATTAGTTATGTTTGTGGATGTCATTACCTGGTCATGAGATGTTGCGTACTTCCAATCCTTTAGCTGCACAGTATTAATTCCTGGCTCTTAACTCACTGGAGCCACAACAAAAAGCAGGAAATGTATAACAGCTGTCCAGTGAATGTGTATTCAACTGGAGTTAAATCATTGACTGGTGAAAGTTCAGATTAAGTGAAACTGGTTAAAAAAAAAAACTTGAAAACTTTTGACTAACAAAAAAAAGGGAAAAGCAATGGGATAATTTCTAGTCTGGAAACACCTCAATGTGGTGATTAGGGATTAGGGGCACAGATTTAAGCAGAGCAAAAGTCAATAGGATCAAGCAGCATCTCCAGACAGAAAGAGAGACTGGGGAACACCACTGTGTAAGGAAGGGCACGAAGACACTGCCACCCGGTACATTCTGACCAGTATTCGCTCTCCCCAGATCGACTGGACACTGCAGATGGCCCATCTGTTTGACGAGGCCAACGTCAACGGAGACACCAAGGTGGTGGTGCCCTACCCCACCTACCTCACCAACCTCACCGCCATGATCCGGGGTCTGGATCCTGCTCACAGGAACAGGTAGGAAGACCTGTGTGTGTGCTGACAGGAACAGGTAGGGAGACCTGTGTGTGTGTGCTGACAGGAACAGGTAGGGAGACCTGTGTGTGTGCTGACAGGAACAGGTTGGGAGACCTGTGTGTGTGCTGACAGGAACAGGTTGGGAGACCTGTGTGTGTGCTGACAGGAACAGGTAGGGAGACCTGTGTGTGTGCTGACAGGAACAGGTTGGGAGACCTGTGTGTGTGCTGACAGGAACAGGTAGGGAGACCTGTGTGTGTGCTGACAGGAACAGGTAGGGGAGACCTGTGTGTGCTGATAGGGACAAGTAGGGAGACCTGTGTGTGTGCTGACAGGAACAGGTAGGGAGACCTGTGTGTGCTGACAGGAACAGGGTAGGGAGACCTGTGTGTGTGCTGACAGGAACAGGTAGGGAGACCTGTGTGTGCTGATAGGGACAAGTAGGGAGACCTGTATGCGCTGATCTGTTTCGCCTCCCCCCCCCCCCCCCCCCTCCCATTCCTTCTCCATCTCTACACCTTTTGTTTTATTACACCACAACGTTTTCTAAGTATATAGTATAGTAAACACAAGAAAACTGAACATTGGAACTCGAACACATGGAGGAGGGAGGGGCGGGGGGCATGGACAAACGCATCATGAATAGCAAGCTATAGCTCAAAATTGTGTCCGACTGGGACAGAAATGTGCGCAATGACCCTCCAGTATGTCGTGGACAGATTGTTTTATCCAAATGTATTCACAGTTTTGTTTTTTTGGTTTTTTTTTTTGTTTTTTGTTTTTTGCCTGTTGTGGCAAAAGTATCCTGAGCAAATTATAAGGTGTGTATTTATCCTTCCCTCACCGACCT
>JADBJO010023383.1:13077-26641 GCA_016801955.1 Conus betulinus
ATATGCTGAAGTCTATTTTTTTTATCTTTAAGTCTCCAAATGTATTTACTCAGCTCTGTTTGGTTTTTTGTATTTTCCTTTTTAAATGACTGTTTATGGTTTGCGTATCTGGTTTTACAGTGGTTTTCAGTAAGTGACACATGAGTGTCATCAAATGCAAAGTAAAGAACATCATTTATTTTACACTTGACAATCCAAAGAAATTGTCAGAAAATTCCACACAAAACAGAAAAAGAATGAGATGGACGGGCACTTTTGCAATTTACTTGACAGCATAGCTTTTACGTGGAACAGATACTCATACAAACACGCACACAAACTCTCTCTCTCTCTCTCTCTCTCTCTCTCTCTCTCTCTCTCTCTCTCTCTCTCTCTCTCTCTCTCTCTCTCTCTCTCTCTCTTCTCTCTCTCTCTCTCTACCTCTCCTCGTGCCATATTCCTCGAACACAACTCACCCTCTCTCCCACTGTCCCTCTTTCAACTTCATTCACCACTTTGGCTTCACAAGGGGAGTATTGCGCATGTTAATGTGTCTGTACTGTTTTTATTGTTTTGTCGCTGAGGAAGGCTTATTGCCGAAAATTTCTTGTCTTGTTTTCTGTCGTGCATTAAAAGTGCGTTACTTCACACTTTGTTTTGTGTACTCTTCCACTTTTTTCGTCATAATCTGTTATGGGTTTGAAAAGCAAAAGTAGAAATACTGGATTCTAAACGAATGGACCAAACAAATTCACACACACACACACACACACACACACGCACACGAACACGGACGCACACACACACACACACACACACACACACACACACACACACACACACACACACACACACACGAAACATAACACAACGCGTTTCTACCTACGGGGTTTTCTTCAGACAGGACGAGTACCATTCAATACAATGAAAAGAGTAATGCAGTCATCATCGCCTTGTAAAGAATAAAGGGGAAAAGTCAGACTGCTCTACTGTTGGGAGATTACTCTGCTTTCTATTGCAAGAAAAATCCTTGCAAGGACATCACTGAACAGACCGGTCTCCATCATCACTGAAGACCACCTTCCAGTTAGTCAGTGTGGCTTCAGAGCCAACAGGAGCACCGCGGACATGGTTTTTGTTCTCAGGCAACTACAAGAGAAGTACTGGGAGCTGTTGTCTCGTTCGTCATTTCTTCAGATGGATTCCCCCGTCTCCTCGACAAAGGTGACAGTACGTCGCAGGTCCTCCAGTCCTCCATAGAGCTTCAGGGCCACTGGAGTTGGGTCAGGCCAGGTTTTCTCATGGAGAGCTTGGTGGAGCAGGCAGGACTGCGTAGATGTACTGTTGTCTGGCTGCCTGTTCTGCAGGGGCACAGCTCTGTGTTGCTAATGCGGAGTTTAAAGAATAGGTGATGTTTCATGCGGTTGTGGCCTGTCCTGAGCCTGAAGATGACTACCTGCTCTCGTCGAGTCAGCAGGTGGTACGGGTCTGCTCTGTCGTGGCGTGGATGCTGCTGCTCCACTTGTTTTGCAGCTAGCTTGGCTTTAATGATGGTCCTGGATTCAGGGTAGCTGGTGGATCTGTCCATCTGCTCCTTCGTAGTGCCATCCTTTGCCAAGGAATCAGCAGTCTCATTGCCAAGCACGTTGCAGTGGGAGGAAATCCACTGCAGGGTGACTGTGTGACTTGTGCAGAGGGAGGCGAGAGATGAGGACAGATCGATGAGCTCTTGATCTCTGTTGGACTGAAGGGCTTGCAAGATGGACAGGGCGTCGGTCAGGAATACAACGTTGTGGCTGGCGTAGGGGCTGACCTCGATGTGGGCTGCTGCTGTTTTCGGGGCTTCTGCTTCAGCTCTGTAGTTCGTGGAGTACAGGCCAGTAGCGAGGCAGATCCTTTTTTCTTCTCTGCCTCCTGGATATTGGACATAAACTCCTGCCCCTCCATTTCGAATGGCATCTGCTGCAGAGCTGTCAGTATAGACGTGAGTCCAGGATTCTTTGGGGAACTGGGTATGATGAGATGTTCAAGGGTGATGGACTTTCTTTCAGGGACGCTTTGGGAATCTCTGGGGCCAACACCAGGGATGTTGTACTGGATGAGGGGAGGGGTTCCTTTGCTCCAGGGAGGGACGGCAAGACATCGGGATATCACTTTGGGGTCATGGTCAAGGATATCCTGATGTTGCCATTCTAGGATCCTGCTCTGGTGTACAAAGCTCCCTCTCTTCAGCCGTCCTTTTGTTGGCTGGGACAGTCTGTCTTTCACAGGGTGGCCTTGCAACCTCTTGAACTTGGCAGCCTGTGTCAGGAGTTTGGCATCTCTGCAGTCCTCAAGAGGCTGGAGCTCTGTGATGGTTTCAAGCTCCTGGATTGGCGTAGACTTCATGGCTCCTGTGATGATACAGGTAGCTTGATTCTGAATCTTGCTGATCCTTTCAAAATTGGATTTGGCTGTAGTGCCCCATGCAGTCATGCCATACTCCAGCACTGGCCAAACTCTACCAGTGTACAGTCTCCTGAGGGTCATGTTGTCTGCACCCCATATTGTTCCTGCCATCTTCTTCATGAGGGCAAGACGTACTTTTGCTCTTAATTTCTGTTTTCTCTGCTTGCTTCTTCCACCTCAGGCATTTGTCGAAAGTGACTCCCAGGTATGTGGGGTTATTTTCAGCAAGCAGAGTTTGTCCATTTGTGCCCAGGTTGGCCTTCTGTTCTTTGGATGAGAGGCTGAAAACAGTGTAAGTGGTCTTCTTAGCATTAGTTGTTACCAGCCACTGTTTTGTCCAGCTTTCGAGAACATTCAGCGCCTGCTGTAGCCTGTAGTTTGCAGTTGTGAGGTGTGCTCTTCCGAGCACCATAGGACAAGGCCATCTGCACAGATGGCTCCTTGGACTTTGCGTGGCATATCTTTGACGATGTCGTTAATAAAGACAAGGAATAGGGTAAGGCTAAGGACACCTCCTTGGGGGACTCCTTCTCTCAGTGTCTTCTTCCGACTGTATGCTCCGTTGACATGGACTCGGGCCTTCCTATTTTTCAGGTACTGTGAGATCCGTTGGTACATACAGCCAGTCACACCACTCTTCTGGAGTTTTTTCTCTGAAGGCCATCCTTCCAGACTTTTCGTACGCATTTTCCATGTCTATCCACACCGCCAGTGTATGCTGTTTGTCTGGAAGCCATCCTCGATCTTCTGGGCTATGTAGGTCACTTGATCCTCAGTGGAATGATATTGGCAGAAGCCTGCCTGCTCTGGAGTGATGATATTGTTCTTCTCCAGGTGCCAAACTAGCCGCGAGTGATCATACGCTCTAGGAGCTTGCCCACGCAGCTGATGAGGCTGCTGATGGGGTGATAGCTGTCAGCCCTGACTCTGTCTTTGCCCTTCTTATGGATGGGTACCATGTCAGCTTCTCGTCAGCTTTGTGGAACATGCCCCATCTTCCAGCTGTTGATGAATAGAGCAAGGATTTTGGTCTTTGCTTTGGTGCCGAGGTGTTTTAGCATCTCGTTGGTGACTTTGTCAGGACCTGGAGATTTTTTGTCCTATAAAGATTTGTGGCTTCTTCTAATTCTTTCAGTTTGAAAGGCCTGTCCATGTAATCAGGTTGGTCTCGGTCATCCTGATGATTCTTCATTTCATCATGGACTTGTTGTTTTCTGTCCTCTGTCACAGAGATGTTGCTGGTCTGCTTATAGCTGTCTATGAAGCAGATCGGTGCCTCTCTCCCAGTCACAATCTCCTGATCGTTTTGGAGCGTGACAGGCGCTGACCTTGTCTCTTCATTATTCATGGCTTTGGTGTGTTTCCAAAGTTTGTTGCCATCTCTGTCAAGGTTCAGCTTTTCTGTTTTCTCCATCCAGCTTGTTCCTGCAACTTGGATGTAGGCCTTTCTGTATTTGGCAGTGCAGGCTTTGAGAGTGATGTTGTTTTTTTCTTGTGGGGGTGTTTTCAACCTCCTCTCTAATCCTTGTCACTTCATCTTCAAGCTCCTGCAACTCTTCTGTCCAATATGGCCTATAGTTCTTGCGAGCGCCACGTGGAATTGCCTCTGAGGCTGCTTTCAGGATGGCTTGGTTGAAGCTTTTGGTGGTTCTGTTGATGTTATAATCGTCCACTTTGATGGTCTTACAATACTCCTCAGAGAGGCCCACGAACATCTCCCAATCCGCCTTCTTATAATTCCATCTGGGAAAGGACTTGGCGTTGCTTGGTGTGTACTGCAAATTGGTGCCCAGTAGTACTGATCTGTGGTCGCTGCCTGCCAACTGACTCTGTATCTTCCTGCTGTTCTTTGGGCAAGGTCTTCAGTGGGCAAGGCAAGATCTGGGGTGGTCGTGGTCACCATCGGCGAGAGAAGAAGGTTGGTGGGTCTTCTGGATTATTCATCAGAAGCAGGTTGCTCTCTATCTGCCAGTCCTCACCTTCGTCTCCTCTTCGGTCATTCTCACTGTAACCCCAACAGGTTGAGTGGCTGTTAAAGTCACCTACTACTAAGCAGTTCTCTGATGGTATGTCCATTTTCTGTAGAGAGAGCTCTTTTGTCTTGTGGGCGGTACACGTTTGAAGATGGTGAAGACAGTGTTGTCCACTGTGATCTTGCTTTCCGTGGATTTCAGCTTCCTGATTTGTGTCCACTGTAAATTCCGAGGCTGGAATACTGTTCTTGACGAGTATCTGCACTCCTCCTTGTTTGTTCTCAGGCAACTACAAGAGAAGAACTGGGAGCAAAACAAAGGTCTGTATGTAGTTTTCATTGACCTAAGGAAGGGTTTGACACTGTGAGCAGAAAAAGGAATGTGGAAGATCATGGAATGACTCTACTGTCCTCCAGAGTTCCTCAGCATGGTCATCCAGCTGCATGAAGATCAGCATGTCCAAGTCAGATTTAACAGGGACCTCTCAGAGCCCTCCCTTATAATCAACGCGTCCTGGCACCGACTCTCTTTGCCATGCACTTCAACATGCTGCTCAAACGAGCCACTAAAGACCTCGATAACTAAGATGGAGTCTACACCAGATATCATTTCGATTGCAGTTTAATCAACCTCTGACAACTACAGACCCACAAAAGACTCTGGAGCAACTGATTTAAGACCTTATCGCCCTCGTTGCCCATGCAGGAAGAGCCTTGCAGCACATCTCTACCTGTTCTGCAGAGGCTGCCCAGCTCTTCGGAAAAGACGTTAGCTTGAAGACGAGGAGGTCCTCCACCAGCCTGCACCACGGGAAGAGTAGCACCCTTCCCACATCAACAGTAGAGAGACTGAACTGAAAACAGTTCCTCAGTTCACCTACCTGGGGTGCATCATCGCTTCCGTCGGACAGAAACTACACAAACCAGGCAGGTCCACAACTTTTAGATGGATATATGGCATAATTGCAACACACTGAAACAAAAAGCTCAGCGCATACACCAGCAAGACTTGTCTTCAGTTGATAGAAAATCAACACACACACACACACACACACACACACACACACACGCACGCGCGCGCGCGCGCGCACGCGCGCACGCACGCACGCACGCACGCACGCACACACACACACACACACACACACACACACACACACACACACACACACACACACACACACACACACACACACGCACACGCGCGCGCGCGCGCTTACATTATGGAATGGAATTTGGATAGCAGAAAAGTGCCACGATTGAGATGTATTTTAGTAGTTCCCATCCTGTTATTGTGTCTTTCATCTATGTAGTGTCGTACGTGTTTAATATGTATCTATGGAAACAGGAAGTTAGGCAGCAATTTGTTTAGGAAGTTGCGTCGTAGTAACCGTTGTTGAAAACACAGATGCTGAGTAAAGGTTCGTCTGCTCTGCTACGATTTCTTGTTTTTGAGTGATCATCATTATTACATTGGCGACGAGTTATGGCAACTGCACTCCCTACTCCGTGTACACGAAGCAAAACGGGGGGACTGTGGGCCAAGGGGGCGGGGGGGGGGGGGGGGGGGGGGGGGGGCAGGTGAGGATAAGGGATAGGGGAAGTCCATTAACATTTTCATATCAAACACAAATCAAACGTGATTATACACAAATATTCAACCATGCAATTTTTTGAAAATATGCAATTGAAGTAGTAGATCTTGATGAATGTGGTGGTTTACAGATGAAACACATATATTCTATTTGAATTCTAACATTCAAACTAATGGAGAACTGAATTGTACAAAAGCCAAGTTTGTTCAAACTGTGCATAAGTTCCATTTGTAACTGCCATGTAACGTTCTAAGTAATATATGTCACTCAATATATAACAAAGGTTTGTGCATGTGGTTGTGCATTTGGCAATTTACATTTGTAGATGTAAAATTTTGCAAATAAAATGATGGATTCAAAAAGAGTGTCTGCCTGTGTATTTTTCAAACAATACAAGTTCCTTGTCAATCAAAATCATGACAATGTGTATTTTCGAGTCAGCAACTGCTGAGCATTCGTCCCAAATCGATGTGTAATAATATGACAGTCAACTGCATATATATTGAAAAATGTCTGCTCTTCTTGCTCACAAAATTTATATAAAAAGTACTAGACGACGCAGGAACAAGAATCTCTGGGTTGAAAGTAATTTATGTTGCAATCAAATGTCTATTTCCTAAGATTATTTTACTTTTTTACTTTTTAGATAATAACAATACATATTCTGTGCACAACTGTATGCGATCCTCAGGTGACTAAATCCCTCCCATACTATCCTTGGGACGAAAGAAAGGTCGAAAGTTCCCAAGAACAGCAGCAGGACCAGCCAGCAAGGGTCATATCAATACCTTAGAATGGAACCTTCCACTCTACGTAGAGCCATCCAAGGTAAAAGAAAAGGAAAAGGTACAGGCTGAAACAGGCTGAACACAGGATATCCCATGTCATCTAATCCATAGGTAAGCATCATCCCAAACACAAATATGTCTATCCACACACCCAAAAATATTCACATTGCACACATAGATCTCCCCCCCCCCCCCCCCCCCCCCCCCCCCCCAAGTTCCCAAGTTCCCGCCATGCACACTCAAATGAAATTATTTGCAGACACATGGCCAGAGCTCGCCAGCGACGACACACATGCATGTACACCTATGCATTAGCTCTTTTACACTCAAGTCAAACTCATCCTATTGAGACCATGACATTTACGTATGCCTCATATTTTATGGCAAATACTCCCACATTGCGTAAGCTTATTTTTTCTTAAAAGATGAAGCTCGTATTTCCCTGACATACCTCCCCTCAAATGGGACATATATGTCACTTAAAAGAATTAAAATCCTTCAAATTAGTAATTAACACAATGACACTAATATTCACTGGAATCGAGATAAGCAATCCAGTGTACTTGAAATAGTAGACAATTCTTTTCACTTTCAAAGTTGTAACTTCACCATTCACAGATCATTTACTAAAAAGATAATCAAACTATATTCCATTACTCAAGTAAATCTTCAAATAAGGTTTATAATGAATCAAGTTATTTTCAAGTTTTTTTTTAAGTTCAGAGTTCACTGTTGCTACGTATCTTTCTATCTGATACCCTGCCTTAAGTATTTTTATGAATACTGAAGTGACGATCTGGTAGAAAGAAACTCGTGGAGAACGTGGCAGCAGACAGTCCTCCGAAGAAAAGCCCCTTCAAGCAAGTGTTTCGGCCCTTATCTCCTGACACTCTAGGGGGGTTGGGCCACACCCGGTTCATGACTCCGGATGTCCCTCTGCTGCCCCCTTTTTTTCCCCATCTTGGGACGAGCCATGGCTGGGATTCGAACCATGACCCTCTGGACATGCTCATTTTCCCACTTAATGACTCGCGCACTAACCACTGAGCCACTGGGACACCTGATATTTGTAGGAAAGTTAAGCCTTATGAAGTTCACTTTTGTTCCTCCTTGACCAGATCCAGCTTGAACACCTCTCTGCTGCTTCTGCCATTGCTTTCAGGGCTCTGTTTTTTTTCCCTCCCTGCAACTGAGAGCTGTTTCATGAGGCTGTATGCAGACGTTCCTACAAATCCCCTAGCTCCCATTTCTACAGTGAGCACTTTGACCTGATAGCTTCTCTCCTCAGGCTGTTTGCCAGATCAGCATACTTTTCAGTCTTGTAGATTTGAGCTGCCTCCATTCTGTTCTCATATGGCACCGTGAGTTCGATCATGATCAGCTGCTTGGTTGACTGAGAGTGGACTACTATGTCTGGTCTCATGCCACTCTTGCTGATGATCTCTGGGTGACTCTTCCATTCTGGGAGGTCTGCAGTACACTCCCAGTCATATGCCCCATCCAACAGACTCTGCCTGCATGTTCCGAGTGGCACTGTTGTTCTTGGCCATGATTCGCTGCCTCCTGTCGTGAAGAATATTGGCGGTGCTTTTGGAGTCCTGATTTTTCCCTTTGTGTGTGTTGGTACTAGCCCAGACTACTTGTACAATCTCTTTGAGTACTTGGTTGTGCCACTATGTGTACCTTCCTTGAGCCAGGGCTACTTTACATGAGCTTAGGACATGCGCCACTGTTTGTTTTTTCATGGCAGAGGGGGCGTGAAGGATCGTCTGTTTTTCCCCACTTCACCAGATTTGCATTTGAGAGCAGAAGGTCATATGCAGATCCGAGAATGAAGCTGATCCTGAGAGGGTCCATGTGCCAAATGCCATTCCAAGTGAGAATTCTTTGGAGTGCATTCTCCCACGTTGTCCATTGCCCTTGCTGGCTCTGCTGGACTGCTTTTTGGAGTCTTTTTTGGTCTTCTTCTTTTCTCATCTCCTGAATGTCATGTCTCTTTTGGCTTTTCCTTTGGCCTTTAACCACCATACAGTTTTGGTCACCCCCAGTCCTTGTCTATTGGTCTGTGTGTGCCCTGTTATTTTTCTGATCTTGAGACTTTCTTTTTCAGAATTCATCGCCTCTTGCACCTTCCATTTTCTGCCTGTCTTCAGCTGGGGCTTGATTGCTTCTACCACCTTGTCTCCTGAGTCCTCCAGCATGCTTTAAAGTCTGATCTTCCCTGCTTTGTATTTCTCCAGGATGGATTTCAGTGGTAGTTTCAGCTTTGCTTGGCGACAGTACAGCGCTATGTCAGTCAGACAGGGTGGGACACCAAGCCATTTCTTTGTGAACTTGTTGATTTTGGATTCCATTGCCTCCACTGTGCTGGTGCAGATGTCGTATATCATCAGAGGCCATAGCAGCTTTGGTATCAGCATGAACTGCAGACACCAGACCTTGCATTTGCCTGGGAGCCCACATTGGTCAATGGTCTCCAAGCCTTCTTCCGACATCTGCTTGGTTTCTTTTGCTCTTTGTGTGTCTTTCAGCGTATCATCATACCAACTTCCAAGGCTTTGACTGGCTCTTCTGTAACTGTTGGAATGGCCTGGTTGGCAACACTGAAAACCACAGATTCGGCCATTTTTCTTTCCTCAGTGAGAGACTCCGTGATTTCTTTGGCTTGAACTTCATTCTGGATGAGGCAGCTATGTCATCCAGCCTCTCCAGCACATGACGTGTTTTGTCTTCTCTGGATGAAATCACTGTAGTAGTGTCATCCATGAAGGCCTTGAGAGGGGGCATATTGTATCCATCAGCAAGGTCTGTTTGTCTTGCGTTGCTTGCTGCTGCTTTCAAGATGACTTCCATTGCCAACACGAACAGTATTGGGGAAATTGCACAGCCCATTGCAATGCCCACTTCCAAGTTGATCCAATCTGTTGTGTGCTCCTTGGTAGAGAACCGCATTGAGAAGCCATTGAAGTACTTCTTGAGCATGTCACGGATGTTCTTTGGCACATGGTATATCTCAAGAACCAACTGTATCATCTCATGTGGTACAGATCCATATGCGTTTGCAGATCAAGCCACACTGCGTCCAGGTCTCTCTTTTCTGTTTTTGCTCTTTGGATTGCGTCCCAGATCATTGTGGCGTGTTCTACACAGCCAGCCATGCCTGGGATGCCACCTTTCTGGACTGACACATTCAAGTACTTGTTTTCCATGAGGTACTTGGTCAGCCTTGCTGTCATGACAGAGAAGAAGATTTTTCCTTCGACGTTCAGTAGTAATATTGGCCTGAACTGGCTGATGTCACTTGAGCTTTGCTCTTTGGGGATGTACACACCATCTGCCGTCATCCACTGATGCTGATCTTCTGGTTTCTCCAAGCTGATCGCAGCAGCCTGTAGGGCCACTCCGGCACCCTTTTGACATTTATTGTACGCTGGTAAGGTGTTCCGTTTGGCCCTGGTGATGATTTGGCTCTGGCTTTGTCGACCACCTTCTTGATTTCCGCCATTGAACTGTTCCTCAGGGTTGGTTGGCCACACCAGACCTTGAATGTCGAATGGTGCTTTGCTCTGTGAGTCAGAGTATGTTTTCCTCAGATGCTGCTCAAGAACTCTCCTTGTCCACACTTAGGGTCCCAGATTTTGGCTGCTCAAAACAGAGTTCTGGCAAACTGGAAGGGGTCTGTGAAGAAACGCTATTGTGTCTTCTTCTTTTTGCTCTTCCTCTTCCTCGCAGATTCCGCTTTGCTGAGGGTGCTGTGTTTTGCTTTCAGGTCTTCCCAGAGTTTTCCAAGCCTTGTTTTTCAGCTGGCAGTGCGGTCTTCATTTGCTTCTTGAGGTTTTTCTTTTGGACCCTGATCTTGTCCATCTCTTCTTGGCGTCTGGATTCTTTGGAAGTGTTTTCTCTTTGGGTAGTTTTGCTTCATAGGCGTCTCTCTACATGTGGGCATACACAATGTCCCATATGTGGCCAGTTTGTGTTTCCAGGGTGCTTTTCTCTATCAATGAATCGAGTCTTTGGACGATTTCATCCAGTTTCTCCCAATCTTCAGTCTCGTTTGCTCGTGGCAGGTTGAGTTTCAGGCGCCTGGTATCGAGGGCCTGTGCAAATTCCTCACCCGAACCAACAGCGTGGATGTCCTTGGCACTGTGGTTTAAATCCTGGCCTGGTCTTCCGACGTCTTATCTGCTGATACAGAGCGCTGCTGCTCATTCAGATGAGTCTTCACACATCCCATCTTTGTTCTGTGGATCTTCATGCCACGGGTGGTAGCGAAACGCTTTTCCACAGACACATGGATATTCCATTTGTCCATGTTCATAGTCCGTTTGGGATTTGCAGTCGTGATTGGTTGAGCACCGATGGATTCATCATTCTCTCCCCCTTTCGGTGAATCCTGGGAGCATCTTCTCTTTCTGTTTTTAGTAGCCACATGTTGAAGGCAAAGTGGGGATCCAGCCCACAGAGCCCTTGGTTCTGGTCTTTCCCAGTGTCCTCCAGTCTTTCCCGGACGGTTTCGGCCCTCATCTCCTGACACTCAAGGGGGACTGGGCCACACCCAGTTCATGACTCTGGATGTCCCTCTGCTGCCCTTTTTTCCCATCTTGGGACGAGCCATGACTGGGATTCGAACCCATGACCCTCTGGACATGCTCGTTTTCCACTTAATGACTTGCGCACTAACCACTGAGCCACTGGGATACCTGATATTTGTAGGAAAGTTAAGCCTTTGTTATCTTGCATCTGTATAATTTTTAGCCAAAAGATTATCAGATCAACCACAGTATCAGTGTTGAAGTTAAAATCTGTTCCAAAAAGTGCTATATTTTCTGTGAAATGTAAATTATCTACATTTGAACATTTCTCTTTCAGATGATTTTCCAGTGTTTCCCAAAATTCATGTACGTATTTGCATCTCTAGAAGAAATGCTCGGTAGTATTTTTTTACTGCAGAAATTGCAGTTTTGATATTGTACAACTCCTATTTCTTTCAACACCACGTTAGTTCCTATTATTCTATGTACTATTCTTATCTGTAACCATTTAAGTTTTATATCTTTAATCTGCTGAATCTTTAAGAAACAAAGTTTCCCAGGTATGTCTCGGTTGAGATTTTTCAGACCATTTTGTGATGCATTTCGGTTTCTAGTTATCCTTGATTAACGTTTTATAATATATCTGGGTGCCTCTTGATATAGAGCATATCCTTCCTAAAGCTGCGTTGTGCTCTGCATATATTGCGATCTTGAATAGTCCAACTTTTCTTCAATAATTCTTTATTGATATTATACATCCCATGTATGACAGAAAGTTTATCTGTATGTCTTAGCTTGCTCTGAATTAATTAAATGTGAGTATTTCTCCATTATTCTTTATTAAATCAGAAATTCGGCTGACTTTTTCCCATGCCACCCTTTAAAGTTAACGGCTTTTTCCCCATTGTAATGTTATAATTATAAAAAAAAATGGTTCGGCTGGTATTTCCTGAGTGGTTTCTGGTTTTACTTATTAATAAATTGTCTATAGGAGGTGAATGACATGTTGCCAAAACATTTTTCCTTTATTTCCTATACACAGATAGTTTGGAGAGTACTCTTCAATGTGTTCAATAAGCGAGCAATTATGCACCAACAATTCTTTCCATCTGTGTGTAGTACTTTTAAACCGTCTTACCCATGTTAGTTTTAGTGATGTGATAAATGCTTGTAAATCTGGTATGTTCAGTCCTCCATTTCTTATATCCTTATAAGCTGTTGTACGGCTAATCTGGCCTTGCTTCTTGTTCCACACAAACCAAAAACCTAGTCTTTGTAGCTCTTTTGTATATGCATCTGGAGGGGTCTGGCAAAAGAAGCCAGAGATGTGTTAATTTGGACAAGATTAGCGATTTTTTTTAAGTACTGCGATTCTCCCGAGAGGGGTGATAATTCTTTTTAGCCAGGTTTTGAATAATGCGTTTACTTCTTTTCTTTGTAGTTTCTTTTTTCTATGTCTATTAGATCGTTAGTAAACCATATTCCTAGTATTTTGAATTCTTTAGGATTCCATATCATGTTTAGGTGTTGCATATATTTTATTGTGCTATTATGTTACTCCCAAACCATATGATCTGCATTTTTCCTTTATTCAGAAAATAATCCAGACGTTTTACCAAACTTTTCTATAATTTGATTCGACTTTTCAAAAGATTTTCTATCGCCACTATTCATTAGTTAAGTGTCATCTGCAAATCGTGATTTTTTTTTTTACTCACTTTCACCTATTTGGATTCCTTTTATGTTTTTTTTTTCTTCTTTGATCATAATAGATAATATTTCTGCACATAGTACAAAAATGTATGGTGACACTCGGTCGCCTTGACGACATCCTCTCTCTATAGAGAACCTTGGTGTGCTTTGACCGTGGGGTAAAAACTGTTGATTTAATTTTTTTTAATTAAAAAACACTAATCCATCTACTTATATCCTTGCCAAATCTAAAGGTTTTTAATACTTTAAACATAAACTTCCAATCTAATGAGTCAAACGCTTTTTCAAAATCTAGATTTATCAACATTCCTGGTTTGATTTGTGTGTTCAGTTGATTGATTATAGCATAGATGAGTCTGATATTGTTTCCCATGCATCTGTTTGGGATGAATCCGGTCTGATCTTCGCTAATTACAGTTGGGAGTATTCTTTTTAATCTGTTTGCTATGCATGTTGATCCTATTGTATAGATAACATTTAGCAAGGACATAGGACAGTTTTTTAATGTGTTCTTTAGGATTACCTGGCTTTGGTATACAG
>JADBJO010023384.1:0-26641 GCA_016801955.1 Conus betulinus
TGACAGCGCACAGTTCATAGCAAACTTGGTCTCTTTTTTGTCCTTAAGATATCTCAGGGCCTGACAGCGCACAGTTCATAGCAAACTTGGTCTCTTTTTTGTCCTTAAGATATCTCAGGGCCTGACAGCGCACAGTTCATAGCAAACTTGGTCTCTTTTTTGTCCTTAAGATATCTCAGGGCCTGACAGCGCACAGTTCATAGCAAACTTGGTCTCTTTTTTGTCCTTAAGATATCTCACTACACATGTTTTTGTCTTGCTCTGGGATTACCACACCACTGTGTCGACCAAGGAGAGCATAAGCTCTCTGGAAACGTCACATCTTTGGTCTGCCTGGACTCCAGCGGAGTTATTGCTCCTCCATGATGTCAAAAATGAAATACAATGTTTTTGATATCCATCCTCGTGCTTGGCTTTCCAATTATACGTTGAAATAAAAGTTCAAAGCATATGACTGTGCTTTCCAAATCTTTTTCTTTTTTCTTTTCACACACACACGCGCGCCTTCCCACACGCACGCGTGCGGCGCGCGCGCGCGCCGCACACACACACACACACACACACATAAATTGGTAGTTCTGAGGATGGTCTTTTTTTCTTAAGATATCTCATGGGCCCAATAGCACACAGTCCTTCGGATTTAAAAAAGAAACTGTGTCTAATACATGTGTTTGCTTTATTAGCATCTGTCTGAATTATTCCAGACAGATGCTAATAAAGCAAACATTTTTTTAAATACAAAAGTTTAAATAAACATCCAAGGAATAACTCTTTCCTTGAAGGAAATCGATAATGCAGACCTTTTGAGACACAAAAACTTGGACACCTTGAGTACAAAATATACACCCAAAATTTTTACAATGGGGTTCAAAATCACACCAAAACTTATTTCTGAGAACAAAATACATCCTTAAAAAAAGTGTGTGTGTGTGTGTGTGTGTGTGTGTGTGTGTGTGTGTGTGTGTGTGTGTTTACAAAATTCACTAAATATGTAAATCCGAATACAAAGTACACCAAAATTTGTAAACTGGGTAACAAAATGCACCCCAACTGACCTCCTTTCTGATTCATTCCAACGTTTTTTCAGCCACTCATGCATAGCCTGGGAGTTTCCTCGCACTTCAAAAGATCAGACTGGCACCGATGATCTGTTTTTCAAGTGTCAATTATCATAGCTCAGTCAACCATACAGAGCCCTTCATGGTTGTCAAACTCAAACACTGATCTCCACAACCACAAGAAAAAACACTGATCTCCACAACCACAAGAAAACGTTGATCTCCACAACCACAGAAAAACACTGATCTCCACAACCACAAGAAAACAACAGATGACAGGACAATAAGTTGCATTGATTCCCCACTGCCGCCCCCCACCCCTCCCCCAAGTCCATTCTGAACCTAAATTCAAGACACAGACACAGGGGTAGTGGGTGGTTGGGTCAATACTGAAAACCAGCACCTGCATGTGCTAGGGGTCTTAATTCTTCATATCACTGTTGTTGTTGTTGTTGTTGTTGTTGTTGTAGTTTTATGTCTCTGACTACACTAGAAATTGAGCTCATTTCTGCCTCTGCCTGATAAGATCAGGCTTTATGCAAGCCTCAGTCTGGAGCTTTCATTCCAAATGATTCCAGTTGTTCATCCAGGTAAAATCTCATCCTTTGACCTCCTTCAATGGAAGTCGCACAAATGGCGCAGGCTATTTCTAAATGGTGCAGGCCTCCAAGGTGGTACGGGACTGCTCAAAAGGCAGGTGAAGACAGTGCTTCTCTGGGTCCTCCCCAGCACCTTCGGGTGTTTCTTTTTCTAATATGTCTACATCCCACACCCCTGGATGTCTTTCATAGCTTTACACCCTATGTTTCCTACACCATTTAAAATTTGCATTCAGGAACATAAATCCCCTGTAGTATGGCTCAGGGTCTGATTTGCATATTGTTTATGGATTTTCATTCACCTCACCTCAGCTGTCTGTCTCTCATCAGCACTGTGAAAGCCAATGTGACCAGTATGGCAAGTTTCTCCTGCACGTGTGTGTATATGTGAGAACATACATGTGGGCATGATACAAATGATGAATATGTGTACTTTTGTATGTGTGCCTGCAAGTCCATTTGTTAGTACAAGTGCAAGTGTATGTATGCATATGCATGTGTGTTGAGTTGAGTTGAGTTGAGTTGAGTTGAGTCGAGTGAGTTTGTGTGTGTGTGTGTGTGTGTGTGTGTGTGTGTGTGTGTGTGTGTGTGTGTGTGTGTGTGTGTGAATGCACACATTTGAATACCTGTACAATTACATATTTTTTTCTTTGTTTCATAACAAGAACATGGAAGAGAGAGAGAAAGGGATGGATTAAAGTGGGGATTGTGATATAAGAGAGAGAGAGAGAGAGAGAGAGAGAGAGAGAGAGAGAGAGAGAGAGAGTGAGTGAGTGAGTGAGTGGTGTGTGTGTGTGTGTGTGTGTGTGTGTGTGTGTGTGTGTGTGTGTGTGTGTGTGTGTGTTTTGTAACATGTGGCCTTAACCTAGCAAAGGTGGGTTTACCAACTGTTACAAACTTTCCAAACAGGCCTTGTTCCCATCTTTCTTGCTCATACACCTACTTTTCTTCTCTCTCCGAAACCCACTTTGTCTCCACACAGATCCTCAACCAACTGTCCGTGTCACAAATATTTCTAAAATAATGTTCACCCTCTAAATGTACTCCTCTGCCATGCGCGTCTTTCCTCGTGCAGATTTGCTGATCGCTGTTGAGTTTCTTGTTGGTTTGACGAGCTTTACTCGATCCACGTTCTTCAAATGAGTCAGGCTGCTATGCTCCGGGGTCGGCCATCAGTGACCTTCTCCCCCGGATGGAGTCAGACGGAGTCTGAGTCCTTCATACCTGACCTTTCCTGATGTCCCAGCCATTCAGTCCGGACGTCCTACCTGTGATGTTGATTACCGCATGCATGCATGCGTGCGCGCGCGCGCGCGTGTGGTGTGTGTGAATGCTGGCTGTCAAACTGTAAATGACAAGTGACATCACCATGCTACCTATATGCTTTTTTTTTTTTTTTTTTTTTTTTTTTTAAAGTAGATCTTAGCACGCTTGGGCGGAACTGTGCCTGTCTCTGGCATCATCTGTGCAGTATTTTGGACCACTGCAAGTGTGTAGAGACACACTTACATCAATGAACGAGGTGGTCTCGCTTTCCGCTTCTCTCTGCGACTACTTCACACCGACACTCGCCAGGCAGTCAGTCTGGTTGCCTTCACGTGTGGGGGAATGTGTGGGTGTGGTGTGTACATAACTGTGTGCACATGTAAGCACAACTCCGTTTCCTTTTTTTCTTTCCTTTTCTTTATTACTTTTTGTTTGTTTGTTTACTTTTTCATCCCAGCAGCGCAGAGGAATGTATATCCGAAGTCGATGTCGACAATGTGTGTAACCGTTGTACACCATCGTCAATGAACGGCTCGTGAAGCCTTTCTACACTGATTAAAGCGGGTAGAGCTGCTTTCACAGCCACATCGTGTCTGGATGGCGTCCACCACCACCGACAACTTCATCTGGCAATGACGAGTGAATGGGCATGAGGGAGTAGGCACCGGTCAGTTTTGCAGCCTGCTTTACCGCCACCACCCACCCCCTTTCACCCCTGTTTGGCTGTCGACCCTTGCCACAGGACGACCCAGTCTGCGCGATCTTGTAGACTGATCGCACGCCAGGTTAAGCATCTGATGCAGTAGAATTGTGTTACATATATATATATATATGCTCTCATCGCTGACCCCCTACCATCCCCACCTCTTCCCCCCCCCACCCCCCTAAACCAACCAGGCTGGCTCAAAACATCCATGACAGTCTGTTTTGACACTGGCAATGTCTGTTCTGTGTGGCCGACAGTCTGGCATTGGCAATGTCTGTTCTGTGTGGCCTGGGACAGAGGCTGGGGAGGGGAGGGGGAGGGGAGGGGAGGGGAGGGGTGTGGAAAGTGGAGGGAGTGGAGGGAAGCCGAGGTTAAGAAGATGGGGGGGGGGGAGGGAGGGAGGGAGGAAGAGGAAGGGATAGCTTTGAGGACACATTGTTACTCAATGTCAGCCCCCTTCAACCCCCTCCCCCCTTCCCCCAGCTCCCCACACCCACTCCTCATAGGACACTTCTAGACATGAAATGGTTTTCCTGGAGGCCTGACAGTTCCTAGCAAACTTGGTCTCTTTTTTTGTCCTTAAGATATCTCAGGGCCTGACAGCGCACAGTTCATAGCAAACTTGGTCTCTTTTTTGTCCTTAAGATATCTCAGGGCCTGACAGCGCACCGTTCATAGCAAACTTGGTCTCTTTTTTGTCCTTAAGATATCTCAGGGCCTGACAAGATAGCAAACTTGGTCTCTCTTTTTTGTCCTTAAGATATCTCAGGGCCTGACAGCGCACAGTTCATAGCAAACTTGGTCTCTTTTTTGTCCTTAAGATATCTCAGGGCCTGACAGCGCACAGTTTCATAGCAAACTTGGTCTCTTTTTTGTCCTTAAGATATCTCAGGGCCTGACAGCGCACAGTTCATAGCAAACTTGGTCTCTTTTTTGTCCTTAAGATATCTCACTACACATGTTTTTGTCTTGCTCTGGGATTACCCACACCACTGTGTCGACCAAGGAGAGCATAAGCTCTCTGGAAACGTCACATCTTTGGTCTGCCTGGACTCCAGCGGAGTTATTGCTCCTCCATGATGTCAAAAATGAAATACAATGTTTTTGAATATCCATCCTCGTGCTTGGCTTTCCAATTATACGTTGAAATAAAAGTTCAAAGCATATGACTGTGCTTTCCAAATCTTTTTCTTTTTTCTTTTCACACACACGCGCGCGCGCACGCACGCGTGCGCGCGCGCGCGCACACACACACACACACACACACACATAAATTGGTAGTTCTGAGGATGGTCTTTTTTTCTTAAGATATCTCATGGCCCAATAGCACACAGTCCTTCGGATTAAAAAAAAAAACTGTGTCTAATACATGTGTTTGCTTTATTAGCATCTGTCTGAATTATTCCAGACAGATGCTAATAAAGCAAACATTTTTTTAAATACAAAAGTTTAAATAAACATCCCAAGGAATAACTCTTTCCTTGAAGGAAATCGATAATGCAGACCTTTTGAGACAAAAACTTGGACACCTTGAGTACAAAATATACACCCAAAATTTTTACAATGGGGTTCAAAATCACACCAAAACTTATTTCTGAGAACAAAATACATCCTTAAAAAAAAGTGTGTGTGTGTGTGTGTGTGTGTGTGTGTGTGTGTGTGTGTGTGTGTTTTACACAAATTCACTAAATATGTAAATCCGAATACAAAGTACACCAAAATTTGTAAACTGGGTAACAAAATGCACCCCAACTGACCTCCTTTCTGATTCATTCCAACGTTTCAGCCACTCATGCATAGCCTGGGAGTTTCCTCGCACTTCAAAAGATCAGACTGGCACCGATGATCTGTTTTTCAAGTGTCAATTATCATAGCTCAGTCAACCATACAGAGCCCTTCATGGTTGTCAAACTCAAACACTGATCTCCACAACCACAAGAAAACACTGATCTCCACAACCACAAGAAAACGTTGATCTCCACAACCACAAGAAAAACACTGATCTCCACAACCACAAGAAACAACAGATGACAGGACAATAAGTTGCATTGATTCCCCACTGCCGCCCCCCACCCCTCCCCAAGTCCATTCTGAACCTAAATTCAAGACACAGACACAGGGGTAGTGGGTGGTTGGGTCAATACTGAAAACCAGCACCTGCATGTGCTAGGGGTCTTAATTCTTCATATCACTGTGTTTGTTGTTGTTGTTGTTGTTGTAGTTTTATGTCTCTGACTACACTAGAAATTGAGCTCATTTCTGCCTCTGCCTGATAAGATCAGGCTTTATGCAAGCCTCAGTCTGGAGCTTTCATTCCAAATGATTCCAGTTGTTCATCCAGGTAAAATCTCATCCTTTGACCTCCTTCAATGGAAGTCGCACAATGGCGCAGGCTATTTCTAAATGGTGCAGGCCTCCAAGGGTGGTACGGGGACTGCTCAAAAGGCAGGTGAAGACAGTGCTTCTCTGGGTCCTCCCCAGCACCTTCGGGTGTTTCTTTTTCTAATATGTCTACATCCCACACCCCTGGGATGTCTTTCATAGCTTTACACCCTATGTTTCCTACCATTAAAATTTGCATTCAGGAACATAAATCCCCCCTGTAGTATGGCTCAGGGTCTGATTTGCATATTGTTTATGGATTTTCATTCACCTCACCTCAGCTGTCTGTCTCTCATCAGCACTGTGAAAGCCAATGTGACCAGTATGGCAAGTTTTCTCCTGCACGTGTGTGTATGTGAGAACATACATGTGGGCATGATACAAAATGAATATGTGTACTTTTGTATGTGTGCCTGCAAGTCCATTTGTTAGTACAAGTGCAAGTGTATGTATGCATATGCATATGTGTTGAGTTGAGTTGAGTTGAGTTGAGTTGAGTTGAGTTGAGTTTGTGTGTGTGTGTGTGTGTGTGTGTGTGTGTGTGTGTGTGTGTGTGTGTGTGTGTGTGTGTGTGTGTGTGTGAATGCACACATTTGAATACCTGTACAATTACATATTTTTTTCTTTGTTTCATAACAAGAACATGGAAGAGAGAGAAAGGGATGGATTAAAGTGGGGATTGTGATATAAGAGAGAGAGAGAGAGAGAGAGAGAGAGAGAGAGAGAGAGAGAGAGAGAGAGAGAGTGAGTGTGAGTGAGTGAGTGGTGTGTGTGTGTGGTGTGTGTGTGTGTGTGTGTGTGTGTGTGTGTGTGTGTGTTTTGTAACATGTGGCCTTAACCTAGCAAAGGTGGGTTTACCAACTGTTACAAAACTTTCCAAACAGGCCTTGTTCCCATCTTTCTTGCTCATACACCTACTTTTCTTCTCTCTCCGAAACCCACTTTGTCTCCACACAGATCCTCAACCAACTGTCCGTGTCACAAATATTTCTAAAATAATGTTCACCTCTCTAAATGTACTCCTCTGCCATGCGCGTCTTTCCTCGTGCAGATTTGCTGATCGCTGTTGAGTTCTTGTTGGTTTGACGAGCTTTACTCGATCCACGTTCTTCAAATGAGTCAGGCTGCTATGCTCCGGGGTCGGCCATCAGTGACCTTCTCTCCCGGGATGGAGTCAGACGGAGTCTGAGTCCTTCATACCTGACCTTTCCTGATGTCCCAGCCATTCAGTCCGGACGTCCTACCTGTGATGTTGATTACCGCATGCATGCATGCGTGCGCGCGCGCGCGCGCGCGCGTGTGTGTGTGTGAATGCTGGCTGTCAAACTGTAAATGACAAGTGACACCACCATGCTACCTATATGCTTTTTTTTTTTTTTTTTTTTTTTTTTTTTTTTTAAAGTAGATCTTAGCACGCTTGGGCGGAACTGTGCCTGTCTCTGGCATCATCTGTGCAGTATTTTGGACCACTGCAAGTGTGTAGAGACACACTTACATCAATGAACGAGGTGGTCTCGCTTTCCGCTTCTCTCTGCGACTACTTCACACCGACACTCGCCAGGCAGTCAGTCTGGTTGCCTTCACGTGTGGGGGGAATGTGTGGGGTGTGGTGTGTACATAACTGTGTGCACATGTAAGCACAACTCCGTTTCCTTTTTTTTCTTTCCTTTTCTTTATTACTTTTTGTTTGTTGTTTTTTTCATCCCAGCAGCGCAGAGGAATGTATATCCGAAGTCGATGTCGACAATGTGTGTAACCGTTGTACACCATCGTCAATGAACGGCTCGTGAAGCCTTTCTACACTGATTAAAGCGGGTAGAGCTGCTTTCACAGCCACATCGTGTCTGGATGGCGTCCACCACCGACAACTTCATCTGGCAATGACGAGTGAATGGGGCATGAGGGAGTAGGCACCGGTCAGTTTTGCAGCCTGCTTTACCCGCCACCACCCACCCCTTTCACCCCTGTTGGCTGTCGACCCTTGCCACAGGACGACCCAGTCTGCGCGATCTTGTAGACTGATCGCACGCCAGGTTAAGCATCTGATGCAGTAGAATTGTGTTACATTATATATATATATATATGCTCCTCATCGCTGACCCCCTACCATCCCCACCTCTCCCCCCCTCACCCCCCCACCCTAACCCAACCAGGCTGGCTCAAAACATCCATGACAGTCTGTTTTTGCACTGGCAATGTCTGTTCTGTGTGGCCGACAGTCTGGCATTGGCAATGTCTGTTCTGTGTGGCCTGGGGACAGAGGCTGGGAGGGTCTGTCTGGGGAGGGGAGGGGAGGGGTGGAAAGTGGAGGGAGTGGAGGGAAGCCGAGGTTAAGAAGATGGGGGTGGGGGGAGGGAGGGAGGAAGAGAATGGATATAGCTTTGAGGACACATTGTTACTCAATGTCAGCCCCCTTGTGGCCCCACAGTCCCCCACTGTTCCGCAACTTCCCAAAACCTTGTCCCCCCCCCCCCTATTGTGGCATTGGCAATGTCTGGTTCTGTGTGGACGACAGTCAGTTCCATTGGCAACTTGGTCTGGGTTTTCCTTGACATATCTATGTGGCCTGACAATGCACAGTTCCTAGCAAACCGTGGTCTTCTTTTTTGTCCTTAAGATATCTGTCAGGCCTGACAGCGCACAGTTCATGCAAACTTGTCTCAGTTTTTGTCCTTAAGATATGGTGGGCCTGACGCGCACAGTTCATTGGCAAACTTGGTCAATTTTTGTCCTTAAGATATCTCAGGGCCTGACAGCGCACAGTTCATAGCAAACTTGGTCTCTTTTTGTCCTTAAGATATGTCTGGGCCTGACAGCCGACAGTTCATAGCAAACTTGGTCTGTTTTTGTTGGGCTTAAGATATATGTGGCCTGACAAGCGCACAGTTCATAGCAAACTTGTCTCTTTTTTTTGGCATGTCCTTAAGATGGCCTCAGAGGCCTAGGACAGCGCACAGTTCATGGAAAGTGGTCTCTTTTTTGTCCTTAAGATATCTCAGGGAGGGGGGGCGCACAGTTCATAGCAGAACACTTGGTCTCTTTTTTTGTCCTTAACCCCCCTCTCCTTCCCCCCTGACAGCGCACAGTTTCATAGCAAACTTGGTCTCTTTTTTGTCCTTAAATATCTCAGGCCTGACAGCGCACAGTTCATAGCAAACTTGGTCTCTTTTTTGTCCTTTAGATATCTCAATCAGGGCCTGACAGCGCACAGTTCATAGCAAACTTGGTCTCTTTTTTTGTCCTTAAGATATCTCAGGGCCTGACAGCGCACAGTTCATAGCAAACTTGGTCTCTTTTTTTTTGTCCTTAAGATATCTCAGGGCCTGACAGCGCACAGTTCATAGCAAACTTGGTCTCTTTTTTGTCCTTTAAGATATCTCAGGGCCTGACAGCGCACAGTTCATAGCAAACTTGGTCTCTTTTTTGTCTTTAAGATATCTCTCAGGGCCTGACAGCGCACAGTTCATAGCAAACTTGGTCTCTTTTTTTTGTCTCTTAAGATATCTCACTACACATGTTTTTGTCTTGCTCTGGGATTACCACACCACTGTGTCGACCAAGGGGAGCATAAGCTCTCTGGAAACGTCACATCTTTGGTCTGCCTGGACTCCCAGCTGAGTTATTGCTCCTCCATGATGTCAAAAATGAAATACAATGTTTCTGAATATCCATCCTCGGGCTTGGCTTTCCAATTATACAGTTGAAATAAAAGTTTAAAGCATGTGACTGTGCTTTCCAAATCTTTTTCTTTTTTATTTTCACACACACACGCGCACGCGCGCACCAGCGCCGCTCGCGCGCACACACACACACACACACACACACACACACAAATTGGTAGTTCTGAGGATGGTCTTTTTTTTCTTAAGATATCTCATGGCCCAATAGCACACAGTCCTTCGGATTAAAAAAAAAAACAAACTGTGTCTAATACACGTGTTTGCTTTATTAGCATCTGTCTGAATTATTCCAGACAGATGCTAATAAAGCAAACATTTTTTTTTAAATATAAAATTTTAAATAAACATCCCAAGGACTAACTCTTTCCTTGAAGGAAATCGATAATGCAGACCTTTTGAGACAAAAACTTGGACACCTTGAGTACAAAATATGCACCCAAATTTTTTACAATGGGGTTCAAAATCACACCAAAACTTATTTCTGAGAACAAAATACATCCTTAAAAAAAAAAGTGTGTGTGTGGTGTGTGTGTGTGTGTGTGTGTGTGTGTGTGTGTGTGTTTACAAAATTCACTAAATATGTAAATCTGAAAACAAAGTACACCAAAATTTGTAAACTGGGTAACAAAATGCACCCCCAACTGACCTCCTTTCTGATTCATTCCAACGTTTTCAGCCACTCATGCATACCTGGGAGTTTCCTCGCACTCAAAAGAGCAGATTGGCACCGATGGTCTGTTTTTCAAGTGTTAATTTTATCATAGCTCAGTCAACCATACACAGCCCTTCATGGTTGTCAAACTCAGGCAAGTGAGAAAAAAACACACAAAAAACGTGTCAAATCCTTATCAGGTAAGATCATCAAAGATTACATCTTGAGAGAGAGAGAGAGAGAGAGAGAGAGAGAGAGAGAGAGAGAGAGAGAGAGAGAGCAAGAGAGAGAGAGTGTGTAGAGAGTAGTGTGTGTGTGTGTGTGTGTGTGTGTGGTGTGTGTGAGAGAGAGAGAGAGAGAGAGAGAGAGAGAGAGAGAGAGTGTGTGTGGTGTGTGTGTGAGAGGTGTGAGAGAGAGTTGAGAGAGAGAGAGAGAGATAGAGGAGAGAGAGAGAGAGAGAGAGCACAGCAATTAATGACGCGGTTGCGTGACAACTGACACAAATCAAGGTCGTGCTTAGCGTGACTACTGCCAGATGCTTCCCCTTCATTTTCCAATCCCGGGTGAAAACAAATAATTGTTGAACAAAAATAATTAAAAACACTGAAATTAAAAAGAAAGAAAAAAAAAAAAGCCACAAATTGCAAACATACATCATGCAGAGTGGAATGTTAGATTTGATGGCTGGACATTGGTGCGCAATTTTAAAACCAAGAGTTCTTGCGAACCTTGCGTACCCTAACAGCCAGATTTCCAACAAGTGTTCATGCTGAGCATTGCATACACTGAATTTTGTGCAACCTACCAGCCAGATTTCCAACTAATCAAGATTATTGTGTGCAACGCTTGCGTAGCCAGATTTTTTCGCTGAACCTGGCAATTTTAGTTAAGCCAGATTTCCAACAAGTCTTCATGCTGATTATTGTGTGCATTCGCTACCAAGTATCCAATGCGTTTTGATGCTGATTTGTGTGCAATTTTCGCTACCCAGTTCCACAATTGCCCAGCCAGTGTTCACGCTGAACATTGTGTACAATTTTCGCTAGACAAGTAGCCAGATTTCCAACAAGCGTTCACGTGAACATGCTGCAAAGTTACCATTGTATCCAACAAGCGATTTGAAGCGTTCATGCTGACATTGTGTGCAATTTTCGTTACCAAGTAGTAGCCAACATTTCCAACCAGTGGTTTCATGCTGAACGATTGTGTGCCATTTTCGCTACCTCATCGTCGCATTTCAACCAAAAAGCTGGCATTCCCATACACTGTAATCAGAAGGGGGAAAAATGTGGAAGAGCTTCCTGGATATGACCAGAGAATGGTCCACAAAACCAGGAAAACAGTATACGACTGTGAACAAACAAACAACAAACACACTTAAAGGCGGAGTCCGAAAGAAAGTGACAGACTAAAGGAAATTACGAGCACAGACCTTGGCAGGTGTGGGGCACACTATGTACTGAAAAAACAACAGCTCCTAGCATCCACACAGGGAACACATGAACAAAGAATGGGGAAAGCTACGTATAAACCTATTCGGGCAAGATCTGTGGCGTGGCCTAAATCATTTCCGTCTCTGGAGGTTTTTGTTGTTGGCAGGAAGATTACTCCACAACCAGCTCTGAAGGTCCAAACTCGCTTTCATTCATACATGACCTATAAATCTTCCAACTCCTGTGGAACTTTGCTTCTGGCAGGAAAATGATGTCGTTGCATCTCTAGAAAGCAGGCCTGTTTATCCTAAAAATTGCTATTGGTGGTAGTAAAAAAAAAAAAAAAATCGAGTGCATCTTTCTACAAATAAGTTGCACATCTCCTCTAACTTTTCGTGAAAGTGGAGGGCGGTAGGGGTGGAGGTCAGGTAGTTGTTTTTTCCCCTGCATCACTCTGACTCCTTGCCAAGGCAGAGAGCATTATGGATACCTGATCTTGTAGCAGCTTCAGCAGCAAAAACACCTTCTTCCAACACAAATTAATTTGAAACCTGATTCATCAGTATACTTTTGCCAACACCACATGCCTTCTTGGCGTTTTAAAAAAAAAATCTTCTGTTTTGTTTGTTTGATGCTTTTTTTTTGGGGAAAAACCAGTATTTCAGGGGTTGTAGATTTGTTACTATCAGATTGTTCCTCTGCTTATCCGTATGATGCTGAAGAAGCAGATACAGCCAGACGCGATTTCAGCAAAACGGGAGAATTACTGAAAGCTATAGTCGCTCTCTGGTCAATGCACACCAAGACCACCACCTCAGGGGTGAACGCAGCTTGTCCAGCAAACAGCCCAAACTTCGGTCATATTTTTTTTTTCAGTAACATAGTTTTCTTCGATGGGTTCCCAGTTCACCTTGCTCATTATATTTTTGCCAAACTGTATTAAAAAAAAAATTGGGAAAATCAGGACTGATAAAGGCTTCAGTTTCAATTATTTCAGTACCCACCACCAATCTCTGCTTTGCTCCAGGAAAACCAACGGAACAATCATACATATAAAATCACTTCTTGTTACAATTCACTGCCAACCCAAAAGATGGGTGGATCGTTTATTTTGCATATTCTTTTTTAGATATCATCTCTTCCTTCTGTCCATTTGTTCCCCTCACTTCCCACCCTTTCTTGGATTGTTCGTTTCCTCCCCTAACCCCCCCCCACAAAACACTCCTCCTCTCCCACCTCCCCCCCCCCCCCCCCCCCCCCCTCCCCGGTCCCCTTTCCCCGTCACTTCTAGTTCTCTTTTAACCGTCTCGTTTCCCCCCTGTCAACCCCGTTTCTTCCTTTGCTTTCCCCTCCCCTTCCCCTCTCTCCCGCTCCATCCCTCTCCCAGTCTTCCCCCGCTCCCTTCCTTGCTCCCACCCCTCTTCTCTACCCGTCCGTGCTCTACTTCCTTCACAGTACCCTACGCTGCTCGTCCCCCCCCCCCCCCCCCCCCCCCCCACCCCCCCCATCCCCCCCTACTTCCACTTGTAAAACTGGTTCTATCATCTCTTTACCGTCCCTCAAACTCTCTACCCTGACTGGTCTTGCATGTGAAATACGTTTTTTAACATTTTTTTAATCTTAGTGTTAGCACACTGAAAAACAAACACAAAAACAAACAAACCAAAAACGACAAACGAATCAAGAGACAAATCATCAATGTGTTTTGTGATTCGTTTGTCCACGTCTTTTTTTTTTTTTTTTTTAAGGCGGTGCGCAAACAGTAATATTTCAAATTTGTTTAGATTTCCGCCTGCAGTCGCTTCACTTGGCAACTTGATCTCACTTTTCAGCATTGTTTGTTTTAAAATGTTTTATTCATATTTTATTCATGAATGGAGTGCAGTTCTCCTGTCGGTCGGTATTGTGATGAGGAAGACATTAAATGTGGAAAATTTGGGAAAACTTTTATCTTGATTGTTGAGGCTTTTAGGACTGACTATTTTCACACACACACACACACACACACACACACACACACACACAGAGCCAATATGCACACATTAAAATCAATTTTTTTTTCATACTGTTTTCAAATAGAGATCTTCTGAAATGACAGCAGACTCTTACTGTGAACTAGATAGTGTTTTCTCTCCCTCCACCCCCCCCCCCCCCAACTCCCCCTCTCTCTCTCTCTATACAGCCGACCACAAAAGAACAAAGAAGACCATCAGAAATCTTGACTGCAATCCATTCTCGCCCTCCCTCCCCTTCCCCTTTCAACAGACTGTCGGACCATTGAGGTGACAGAAGAAGTCTTGATTGCAATCCTTTCAAATTCATGTCGTGCCTGAATTTGGAGTTCTGGAAATCCACCTGCACTAGTCTACGTTTTAATCTTTAACTAATGTGTGTGTGGGTGTGTGTGTGTGTGTGTGTGTGTGTGTGTGTGCGCGCGCGCGCGCGTGCGAAGTGCGATGCGAGCGTGCGTGCGTGCGTGCGTGCGTGCGTGCGTGCGTGCGTGCGTGCGTGGTCGTGTGTGTGTGTGTGTGTTTTGTGTGTGTGTGTGTGGTGGTGTGTGTGTGAGAGAGAGAGAGAGAGAGAGGAGAGAGATAGAGAGTGAGAGGGTGTGTGTGTTTGTGTGTGTGTGTGTGTGTGTGGTGTGTGTGTGTGTGTGGTGTGAGAGGAGAGAGAGAGAGAGAGAGAGAGAGAGAGAGGAGAGAGAGAGAGAGGCGAGAGTGAGCGAGTGAATGTGTGTGTGTGAGGGGGGGGGAGGGGGGAGAGAGAGGGGAGAGAGAGAGAGAGAGAGAGAGAGAGTAGAGAGAGGAGAGAGAGAGAGAGCGACCGCCCCGTGAGAGACTCCAGACTCCAGATGTTTTTAATTCATAAAGGGCCATAGCCACTTAGAAAGGGGATACACATTTTAAGTCGCACATGAATATTGGTCTTTTCAAGTTGTATAAACACTTGTCCTTTTAAATGCCTTATATAAATAAATAGCTAACTGTTTAACGGTCCTTTCATTTGGTGATGCCATTAACAACGTTAACTTGAACAGACAAGGATAGTTAAAATACTTTTGCGGAATGAATTGTTCTCTAACATCTCTTAGCACTGGGCAAGCCAGCACAAAATGAACTTCGTCCTCTTTTGCATTTGCGACGCAATGGACAGATCAGATTTCTTTCGCATAGCTGTCTATAGCGAAAGTTAATGACTGGCAATATCAGACACCGAATCGAAATCTAGTCATAATGTGTTTGAAATGCTTGTCTACTTTCATGACATGTACACTGATAAACAGCGTAAACGACTACTTACATTCTGTATCATTCAAATCTCTCACTATTTTGTTGGTGCGTGTTCCAATTTTGCCAACTGCAATCAATCAATCTTTCTCGGAAACCACCTTCATAAGAAGCATTCATATCCCACCAACACCTTGGTTGAGCCATACAAAACCAAAGCCGTATCACATAGTTTTCATTCTAAACATTTTGGTTACCCCCAGTTTTTTCTTACCTTTATTGTCCAGTTCTAACAGCATTCTATAACGCTTTGCGTGGTAACCTGTGATCTTGCATCTGTGATATTTTTTTTTGAGGAAAACGAATATCGAATACATTTTACAACGGAATTCAAAGAGGGGAGAGAGGAGGGGGGGGGGGGGGGAGGGGGCAGACAGACAGAGAGAACGAGAAGAGAGAGAGAGAAGGCAGAGGAGAGAGAGAGCGAGAGAGGGAGAGAGAGAGAGAGAGCAGCGAGAGAACAAGAGCAGACAGAGACAGAGACAGAGACAGAGACAGGAGAGACAGAGACGGGATGCTTGGATCACCACCTACTCAAAAAAAAAATCGGGGACAGAAGCGCCGGCAGTGAGCGAGGAGCACTGGTGGTGATGAACAGATGGCTCCCTGATGGCGACTCAAAACACTCCACACTACACAAATGACAGCAGATGAGCACTGCTGAAGACCAGTGGTTGGGATGCCCAGCTGTCACAGATCAAGGACCATCGCCTTAGGGAAATGACAGCTGCTGGCGATGAACACCTGAGCGCTGGTTGGAATGTGCAGCGGTCACTGAGATGGCTCATCTCGTCGGACATGATTCTGGCACTGTGGGACTGAGCACAGACTTTTTTTTTTTTTTTTTTTTTGTTTTTTAATTTTTTTCTTCAACGTAACACGCTATGATTGATCATGGTTTAACACACCTTAGGGAAGTGTACATGGGACAGTGGTTGGCGTTTGCATACAGCTAGGACTGATCTGATGGGATTAACACCTTAGGGAATTGGGACAGTAGTTGGCAGTAAGCATAGAGCAGAATGTATTTTTTTTTTTTGTTCCGGGGCTCCTCCAGAGCTATGCAGCTTTTGACCTGATCATGAATTCAATCAACATTTTTTTTTTTCAACGTACAAGTACAGCTATGATTGATCATGGATTAGGGGCCGGTGGGGGGGGGGGGGGGGGGGGGCGGCACCTTAGGGGGAAGTGGACAGTGGTTGGCAGTAAGCGAAGAAGCAATGTTGTTTTTCTTTTTCCCCAGTGTACAGCTGCGACTGATCATGAACTCAACACCTATCAAGGAAGTGACAATGGCCAGCAAGGCGCAAAGAGCACGCTTTTATTTAATTCATTTATTTATTCATTTTAACGTGCTGCTGCTATTACTGATCGTGGACCGTCACCTTTGGGAAAATTGGTAGTTGGCCCAGCAGTGAGCAGAGGCCGGCGGCCGAGCTGTGAGCTGTGACTGATCGTGGATCAACACCCTTAAGAATATGACAGGGCTGAAAGGCTGCGCTATTCTCAATGTACGGGCGGTCACTGATCGTGGGATCACACACTTAAGAAACTGACAGTGGCTAAAGTGGGGTATTAAGAACACTATGTTTTAATGTTACATGCCTGCTATGACTGATTGTGGATCAAAAACCTTAAGAAATTGACAGTGGCTGAAGTGGACTACTGGGCACGACTCATAAATGTACAGGTGCGCAGCTGTTGAGGGGGGTGATTGTGATTGTGGCATCAACACCATAAGAAAAAATGGCAGCGGCTGAAAGAGGGTACTGAGCACTGTTTTAAATGTACATGGAACTGTGACTGATCGTGATCAGCACCTTAAGAAATTGACAGTGGCTAAAGTGGATACGGGGCACCGACTATCATAATGTATACAGTCGTGACTGATCGTCTTAAGAAAAATGACAGCGGCTGAATGTCGTGTTATGACGGCAAAGCAAGCAACTGTTTTTTAAAATTGTTTTGTTGTGTGTTAATGTACAGCTGTTAATATATCACGGATCGGTCACCACAAGAAAAATGGCGAATACCTGGCAGTGAGCAGTAACGACCTGCTCCTTGGGGATGTAATGATTTTCACTGATTGTTGGATTATCATCACCTTACTGAAATGAACAAAGACCAGCTGTAAGGCAATTGAGCATGTGTTTGAAATATGCACAGCATGTCACTGACTGGGGACCATCACCCGAAAGATACGATAGTATCTAACAGTGGAGCACTGATCACCGATTTAATGTACATCACGGACCATGAAATCACATACCTTAAGGAACGCAATAGCTTGGGAACTAACAGTAGGCTGATAGTATCTAAACAGTGAGCACTGATCAAGACCTTCGGGACGACAGTAGGCGATTTTAATGCACTGTACAATCAACGGTACCATGAATCAATACCTTAAGGGAACGACAGTAGGCTGATAGTATCTAACAGTGAGCACTGATCACCCGATTTTAATGTCCAACAATCACGGACCCTGAATCATACCTTTAAGGGAACGACAGTAGGCTGATAGTAATCTAACAGTGAGCGTACCTGATCACCGATTTTAATGTACAATCACGGACCATGAATCATACCTTAAGGGAACGACAGTAGGGCTGATAGTAATCTAACAGTGAGCACTGATCACCGATTTTAATGTACATCATCACGCGACCATGAATCAATACCCTTAAGGGAACGACAGTAGGCTGATAGTATCTAACGGTGAGCACTGATCACCGATTCTTAATGTACAATCACGGACCCATGAATCAATACCTTAAAGGGAACGACAGTAGGGCTGATAGTATCTAACGGTGAGCACTGATCACCGATTTTAATGTACAAAATCACGGACATGATGAATCAATACCTTAAGGGAACGACATTAGGCTGATAGTATCTAACAGTGAGCACTGATCACCGATCTTAGAATGTACAATCACGGACCATGCATCAATACCTTAAGGGAACGCACAGTATGGCTGATAGTATCTAACGGTGAGCACTGATCACCGATCTTATGTACAATCACGGACCATGATCAATACCTTAAGGGAACGACAGTAGCTGATAGTATCTAACAGTGAGCACTGGTCACGCGATTTTAATGTACAATCACGGACCATGAATCACTACTTAAGGGAACGACAGTAGGCTGATAGTATACTAACATTGAGCACCTGATCACTACGATTTTAATGTACAATCACGGACCATGAATCAATACCTTAAGGGAACGACAGTAGGCTGATAGTATCTAACAGTGAGGCACTGATCACCCGATTTTATGTACAATCCACGGGACCAATGAATCAATACCCTTAAGGGAACGACAGTATGATTTCTGATAGTACTCTAACAGGGAGCA
Organism: Conus betulinus; assembly: GCA_016801955.1. NCBI lineage: Eukaryota > Metazoa > Mollusca > Gastropoda > Neogastropoda > Conidae > Conus > Conus betulinus. The sequence goes on from JADBJO010023384.1 coordinate 18,428, forward strand.
CTGATCACCGATCCGATTTTAATGTAATCATCACGGACCATATCGAATCAATACCTTAAGGGAACGACATAGTAGGCTGATAGTATCTAACAGTGAGCACATGATCATCTAACGTGAGCGATTTTAAAATGTACAATCACGGACCATGAATCAATACCTATTAAGGGAACGGGACAGTAGGCTGATAGTATCTAACAGTGAGCACTGATCACCAATTTTAATGTACATCACGGGACCATGATCAATACCTTAAGGAAACGACAGTTAGGCTGATAGTATCTAACAGTGAGCACTGAGCACCGATTTTTATGTACAATCACGGACCATGAATCAATACCCTAAAGGGAACGACAGTAGGCTGATAGTATCTACCAGTGAGCACTGATCACCGATTTTAATGTTACAATCACGGACCATGAATCAATACCCTTAAGGGAACACGACAGTAGCTGATACTAAGCTCTGAGCACTGGGTTTTTTTTTTCATGTACAACTGTCACTGTTCAGTCTCTAAATCAGCGCGCCTTAAGGAAAAGACAGTTTGCTAGCAGTAAGCACTGCGTGCTCCTTTAAATGTGCAACTGCAACTGTACCACTTGCTCAGGGATCAACACCTAAAGAATGAAAGTAGCTGAGGCAGTGACCACTGATAGCGTGCTGCTTTTTTTAAATGTACTACTTGTTCACTAACCATGAATCATTGCCCTCAAGAAAAGAAAGTACCTGTCAGTGAGCACTAAAGCTCCGTTTTCAATGAACAAGCTGTCACTGATCGTGGTACAGCACACTGGGTAAATTGATAGCAGCTGGCAGTGCGCATCAACGCATCACTGTGTTTGAAGTACAGCTACCACTGATCATGGGGATCACACACCTTAGGGCAATAACAATTATCTGGAAGTGAGCACTATCACTGGTGTTTTTTTTTTTATGTACCGGCTGTTACACTATCTGTCACTAATCGTGCATCAACACCTTAAGGAAATGATAATCTGGAAGTGGAGCACTACTAACTTTTTGATGCACCAATATCACTGCTCATGGATCAAACACCTAAAGAATAACAATTATCTACAGAGTGGGCGCTGAATCACTTTTTTTTTTTTTAATGTACAGCTGACACTGATCGTGTATCACCACCACCGTTAAGGAAATGACAGCAGCTGGCAGTGAGAAAGGAGCACTGTTTTTTTTTTTTTTTTTTTCCCCCCCCCTTTCAACTACGGCTGGTCCTGGTTTTTGCTCCCCGTCCCGCCTTTAGACGACTGTTAACATGCAGTTGGACACGCCTTTGTGCAGGCTGAAGTGGGCAGTGGACTCTTGTTTCTACCGTTCAGCAGTCGCTGACTGTGACAGTTAGTCTGACAGTAGTGAGCAAGTGCATCACCAACTGGTTTGCACACAGTCCAGCGGTCCCTGGACTCTGGACAGTCCTCGCACTGAGCAGCCGACAGCCCTTTACACAACCGGCAGTCTTGTCACAGCAGTTGATCGTAACAGTGGGTTAACAATGAGCAGCCGACACACCCTTTTTACACACGGCAGTCACTGATCGTGACAGTGGTTACGATGACATGTACGGACGCGGACAAGAACAACCCTTTTTAGACGGAACACACACACCAGTCACTGATCGTGACAGTGGTTAACAATGAGCACGCAGACACCTTTTTTACAGCACGGCAGTCACTCGGTCGTGACCGTGGTTAAACAATGAGCAGAACCAACACCCCTTTTACACACGCTAGCGTCATTCTGATCGTGACAGTGGTTAACATGAGCATGTCGGACACCTCCTCTTTATACACACAGCAGTCACCCCCAATCTGACAGTAGTTTACAACACAGCATCAGCGGATCGTGCCCTAGTTGAAAACAGCACGGACTGTCCTTTTTTACACTAGTTTACCACCTGCTGTCATGACAGTAGTTGACAACTGACGGAGCTAGACATCGGGACAGCCTTTTTAGCACACACAGCACAAGTCACTGATCGTGACAAGTAGTTGACAATGAGCATAGCAGACACCCTTTTTATCACACAGCAGTCACTGATCGTGACAGTTTTTTAACAATGAGCAGTAGACACCCTTTTTACACACGGCAGTGCAGAAACGAACGATAACACCGACACAGTCACTGATGTGACAGTAATTGACAGTGAGCAGCGGGACGACCTCTTTTTTACACACAACATAATCACTGATCGTGACAGTAACTGGACAGTGAGCAGCGATACCCATTTTTGTGCACCCAGAAGTCATGATCGTGACAGTAGTTGACATGAGGAGCAGCGGACACCCTCTCTTTACACTCAGCAGTCACTGATAGTGACAGTAATTAACATATAATAAAATTGAGCAGCGGACATCCTTTTTTACACACAACAGTCACTGATCGTACAGTGGTTAATAATGAGCAGCGGACACCCTTTTTTAACACACGGCAGTCACTGATCGTGACAGTAGTTGACAATGAGCAGCGGACACCCTTTTTTACACACAGCAATCACTGATGCTGTGACAGTAATTGACAGTGATCGGGCAGCAGATACCCTTTTTGCACACATAAGTCACTGATCGTGACAGTTAGTTGACAATGAGCAGCCGACACCCTTCTTACACACAGCAGTCACTGATCGTGACAGTGATTGACAGTGAGCAGATCAGACACCCTTCTTACCCACAACACACAGCGGTCACTGATGGTGACAGGTAGTTGACAATGAGCATCCACCAATGTTTTTTTACGATGCAGCCATCGCTGCGCGTGACAGCAGCTGACACTCGACACTCAACTCTTTTTACAGTTACAGCAGTTTTACTGATGAATTGACAGTTGCTGACAATAAGCAGTTTTAACCGCTTACACAGAACAGCAGAAGACCGACAGTAGCGGGGCAATAAGCACTGAACCCTGCAATACCTTGCTGTACAGCAGTCACTGATCGTGGATTTAGGCCCGTAACGTACAGATTATACAAAGGGGAGGGGTGGAGGGGCGGAGGGGCAGGGGTGTTGGGAGATGACAGGTAAGGACCGGAATGGCGCAATGGTGCTGAAGCAAGTGGAAGGTGACCGCAGGGGTGGGCTGACAGGCTGCTGCGGTGAAACATGAGACGCTGTGTGTGTGTGTGTGTGTGTGTGTGTGTGTGTGTGTGTGTGCGCTGTGCGTGCGTGCGTGTATCGTGTGCGTGCGTACGTGCGTGCGTGCATGTGAGTCTGAGAGAGAGAGAGAGAGAGAGAGAGAGAGAGAGAGGAGAGAGAGAGAGAGAGATGTATGTGATTAATGACGAAAATGAAATAAGCTTTTTTTTGTGTGTACCCAGCCTCCTGGGCATAGTAAATACAACCAGAAAACTGTGACGGAGGAAAGGTTGGGGTCAGGGCGAATCTGCTATTCAGTAGGATGCAGGTTCATGTAATGTCAACAGACTACACTGAGTGTCAGGGAACAAAACCTCCCACAAAGGGCCTTGAGCGCTTGAGAGGAAAAGAATGCCGCGCGTGGTGAGAAATAGGTAACGGGCCGATTTGCAGTCCATCCTCACCTAGCGCATACGTGTCAAGGAGGTTGAAGTGGTCAGGTAATTATTGTCATGTGACAGACGGCATGTAACCTCCCGAGTTCGAACCTTCCCGATAGCAAAAGGGAGGGAAAGGTAACCACTAGGACCTCAGAACGTCGAGAGGGCCGCTAAATACTCAGTCAGCTGAAGTTGCTTTGTAAACAGACCTTGAAGAGCAGGAGTCTTGGGCTTGTTCAGATGGTATTGCCGGGGGGCACGGTGCTTATATGCTCTATCAGGCTTGCTGAAAGTGTGTGGACATTGGTGTCGTAGCTTTCGCTAGGATAATTACTGTGTTAAAGTGGCCTCCGGAGTCAGCGGGAATTTTCGATGTCCATTTGGTTGAAGTGGCTGTTTCCTAAGCAATTAGGCAGGGATGTGTGTAATGCTGATGTGTGGAAGAATGTAGCGAAAGGGGAATTCAGGGTGCTTGTGAACAAGCTGGTGGCGAAGAAAACATGGACGAAGGCATGGCCCAGAGGGAAATCCTTTGTGTCCATCCCTATATAAACTGAGGGAGAACAACATGAGAGAGGAGGAGAACACCACGAGGGAGAGAAGAACGGAGGAGAGAGAGGACAGAAAAGTGAGCAGGACAGAGTAGGGTCGAAAGAAACGTGGTCTGGGCGACAGAAGTGACAGCAAGGTCTTAGGTGTAAAAGACAAGATGAGACAGAAAGACTGAGTTTGAACCCAGAGGTGGGTGAAAAAGACAAGAAGAAGATTTCTACGTCGAGTTCCCAAAGACGACCATGAAGACCCAGTCCTGAAACCTGAAGCCAGTCAACCAAGGGCGTCACCATCACCCTGTGCTGAAGACAACTTTAAGTGACGAGTGTGAGAACTGCGGTGTGGTGTGAAAGTGTGGTTGTGTGTGTGGAAACCTGGCCAGGTAAGAAGCCATTACACAATATATTATAACCCGGGATTAGGAAGTATTGATCTTTTATGTTCTGATTATTCCATTTTGTGTAATTGTGTAATTGGATTCTTCATGTGCAATTATCAGTAGCATAGAAATTGTATTTCTTGTTCTCAGTCGTGTTAGGAAAGAGAACGAATGCGTGACATCCCATTCCCAAAGAGAGGTGAATGTTTCGTGGGTGCATGAGTGCGTATATGCGTGTACGAGTGCAGAAATAACCTTGATGTGTTAAGCCTGCCTAATAATACATCAACTTAATGCACTTAAATAATACCGTCACGATTTCCCCAGCTCTGGACACTCAGACAGGTAGAATGTCAGGTAGACAGAATAAACTGGGGAAACAGGGTGTGTGTGTGGAGGAGGAATGGGGCTGACGGGAGGGGCAGGGTCATTGAAGAGAAGGCAGAAGAAAGAACTATCAGGGAAAATATCAGAGAGAGAGAGAGGGTGGGGGAGAAAGAGAGATAGAAAGACAGAGAGGGAAAGAGAGAGAGAGAGAGAGAGAGAGAGAGAGAGAGAGAGAGAGAGAGAGAGAGAGAGAGAGATCGACAGACAGAGACAGAGACCGAGACCGAGAGACAGAATTACTGGATTGGGTGCGACAACTGTGTATCCCACTGGGTCTCATAATGTGCCAACTGTTCGGCATCATGTAAATCCACTCAACACGACGTTTCCAGCGACGACCTGACGTTAAGTGTTCCTGACTGACACACACTGCAGTAATGCCACACTCTGAGGTCTCAATCTCGAGATTGAGACCTCAGAGTGTGGCATTACTGCAGTGTGTGTCAGTCAGGAACACTTAACGTCAGGTCGTCGCTGGAACGTCGTGTTGAGTGGATTTACATGATGCCGAACAGTTGGCACATTATGAGACCAGTGGGATACACAGTTGTCGCCCCAATCCAGTAATTCTGTCTCTCGGTCTCGGTCTCTGTCTCTGTCTGTCGATCTCTCTCTCTCTCTCTCTCTCTCTCTCTCTCTCTCTCTCTCTCTCTCTCTCTCTTTTCCCTCTGTCTTTCTATCTCTCTTTCTCCCCCACCCTCTCTCTCTCTCTGATATTTTCCCTGATAGTTCTTTCTTCTGCCTTCTCTTCAATGACCCTGCCCCTCACGTCAGCCCCATTCCTCCTCCACACACACACCCTGTTCCCCCAGTTTATTCTGTCTACCTGACATTCTACCTGTCTGAGTGTCCAGAGCTGGGGAAAATCGTGACGGTATTATTTAAGTGCATTAAGTTGATGTATTATTAGGCAGGCTTAACACATCAAGGTTATTTCTGCACTCGTACACGCATATACGCACTCATGCACCCACGAAACATTCACCTCTCTTTGGGAATGGGATGTCACGCATTCGTTTCTTTCCTAACACGACTGAGAACAAGAAATACAATTTCTATGCTACTGATAATTGCACATGAAGAATCCAATTACACAATTACACAAAATGGAATAATCAGAACATAAAAGATCAATACTTCCTAATCCGGGGTTATAATATTGTGTAATGGCTTCTTACCTGGCCAGGTTTCCACACACACAACCACACTTTCACACCACACCGCAGTTCTCACACTCGTCACTTAAAGTTGTCTTCAGCACAGGGTGATGGTGACGCCCTTGGTTGACTGGCTTCAGGTTTCAGGACTGGGTCTTCATGGTCGTCTTTGGGAACTCGACGTAGAAATCTTCTTTGTCTTTTTCACCCACCTCTGGGTTCAAACTCAGTCTTTCTGTCTCATCTTGTCTTTTACACCTAAGACCTTGCTGTCACTTCTGTCGCCCAGACCACGTTTCTTTCGACCCTACTCTGTCCTGCTCACTTTTCTGTCCTCTCTCTCCTCCGTTCTTCTCTCCCTCGTGGTGTTCTCCTCCTCTCTCATGTTGTTCTCCCTCAGTTATATATAGGATGGACACAAAGGATTTCCCTTCTGGGCCATGCCTTCGTCCATGTTTCTTCGCCACCAGCTTGTTCACAAGCACCCTGAATTCCCCTTTCGCTACATTCTTCCACACATCAGCATTTACACACATCCCTGCCTAATTGCTTAGGAAACAGCCACTTTCACACCAAATGGACATCGAAAATTCCCGCTGACTCCGGAGGCCACTTTAACACAGTAATTATCCTAGCGAAAGCTACGACACCAATGTCCACACACTTTCAGCAAGCCTGATAGAGCATATAAGCACCGTGCCCCCCGGCAATACCATCTGAACAAGCCCAAGACTCCTGCTCTTCAAGGTCTGTTTACAAAGCAACTTCAGCTGACTGAGTATTTAGCGGCCTCTCGACGTTCTGAGGTCCTAGTGGTTACCTTTCCCTCCCTTTTGCTATCGGGAAGGTTCGAACTCGGGAGGTTACCTTACATGCCGTCTGTCACATGACAATTAATTACCTGACCACTTCAACCTCCTTGACACGTATGCGCTAGGTGAGGATGGACTGCAAATCGGCCCGTTACCTATTTCTCCACCACGCGCGGCATTCTTTTCCTCTCAAGCGCTCAAGGCCCTTTGTGGGAGGTTTTGTTCCCTTGACACTCAGTGTAGTCTGTTGACATTACATGAACCTGCATCCTACTGAATAGCAGATTCGACCCTGACCCCAACCTTTCCTCCTCCGTCACAGTTTTCTGGTTGTATTTACTATGCCCAGGAGGCTGGGGTACACACAAAAAAAAGCTTATTTCATTTTCGTCATTTAATCACATACATCTCTCTCTCTCTCTCTCTCTCTCTCTCTCTCTCTCTCTCTCTCTCTCAGACTCACATGCACGCACGCACGTACGCACGCACACGATACACGCACGCACGCACGCGCACACACACACACACACACACACACACACACACACACAGCGTCTCATGTTTCACCGCAGCAGCCTGTCAGCCCCACTGCGGTCACCTTCCACTTGCTTCAGCCACCATTGCGCCATTCCGGTCCTTACCTGTCATCTCCAACACCCTGCCCCTCCCGCCTCCACCCCTCTCCCTTTGTATAATCTGTACGTTTACGGGCCTAAATCCACGATCAGTGACTGCTGTACAGCAGGTATTGCAGGGTTCAGTGCTTATTGCCCCGCTACTGTCGGTCTTCTGCTGTTCTGTGTAAGCGGGTAAAACTGCTTATTGTCAGCAACTGTCAATTCATCAGTAAAACTGCTGTACTGTAAAAAGAGTTGAGTGTCGAGTGTCAGCTGCTGTCACGCGCAGCGATGGCTGCATCGTAAAAAAAAACATTGGTGGATGCTCATTGTCAACTACTGTCACCATCAGTGACCGCTGTGTGTAAGAAGGGTGTCTGCTGCTCACTGTCAATCACTGTCACGATCAGTGACTGCTGTGTGTAAGAAGGGTGTCGGCTGCTCATTGTCAACTACTGTCACGATCAGTGACTTCTGTGTGCAAAAAAGGGTATCTGCTGCTCACTGTCAATTACTGTCACGATCAGTGATTGCTGTGTGTAAAAAGGGTGTCCGCTGCTCATTGTCAACTACTGTCACGATCAGTGACTGCCGTGTGTAAAAAGGGTGTCCGCTGCTCATTATTAACCACTGTACGATCAGTGACTGTTGTGTGTAAAAAGGATGTCCGCTGCTCACTGTTAATTACTGTCACTATCAGTGACTGCTGAGTGTAAAGAGGGTGTCCGCTGCTCATTGTCAATACTGTCACGATCATTGACTTCTGTGTGCAAAAAGGGTATCC
>JADBJO010023385.1:0-22500 GCA_016801955.1 Conus betulinus
TTATTTAATATATTCGGAGCTGCGGATCTCAAAACTGTAATAACAATTCGGACACGACAGACCTTCATAGCGAAGTGTTACAGTTGTCACTGACTCCCCGGCCGGGAGGTCGTGGGTTCATTCTCCCCCCCATCATACGAGCCATCTTATTTTCGAATTCTTCTGCTCCGACTGGCGCCTACGCAGAGATGAGTACCGCGACGCGGCCCAACTGGCGGAAGGAAGAAGACGGACTGGGCCAAACAGATCGATCTTCATCCCCTTCTTAATGGGTGCGTCTATGTAAGAGTGTTTGCTTGCAAATTTCATGAGCAACATTGAACGTAACGGTGACAGAGGTTCTGTGGGCCACTTAATGCCGCCCTGCCGTTCTAGTGACCTTAGTTTCGTGCTGCTCCTCCAAGTACCATGGCCTTGGTTGATTCGGCTGGTGCGGGACCACCGGTATCGTGAAAATTCATTAGCGGTGCAGTCATTGGATGCACATTGTTAGGCGGCCCTCCAAGAGGGAAGAGCTCACTCACTCCACGCCGGCTTTTTGACCAAAAACAGTTATTGTCGTCAAGTAAGATGGGCTTAGTAGGCGGTGTACCTGAACAAATGTTGTATCAGAACAGGTACCATCTGACATGAACACCACCGAAGGTGACGCGGGTATGCAAGTGCAGTGGCCATCTAATGTCTCCTTCGGTAAGCCTGCCTTTGACGACACTTGATCATTGACTGCTCTCGTTGTGCGATTTACCGGTGCTAGGGCTTCTTCTGGCAGAATCCTAGGCTTGGCTGTGGCTGTGGCCCCAATGGCCACTGAGGTGGCACACAAGATGGGACAATGACAGGTGTTACAGCCAGTTTTTCCACAGACCAATATATCCTTAGTGTTTACAATCTATTGCTAACCTGGTTACACAGATTCCCAAGCCAAAGAAAGTCGCGAGCGGATTCAAGGGGCTTGATGTACACCGGGGAAGAAGGAAGTCCAAAGCCAAGCCTGTGGAGGACGCTGGTGCCCTGTGTGCCAAAAGACAATGTCTGTCGCCTGTGGCAGCGGCCTAGTTCAGAGGCAGCGCATTTTGTAAATGTGCGTAAGTCACAATACTTACTACTTACTCTTACTTAATATCTATATCACCGAGCACCCCGAAGACATAAGGTGCCAACGAAGCTCCCTTCCAGCCCCTCTCTGTCCGGGCAAGCCAGCTCGTTCATTTCCAGGGTCTTTGCCTGCCTCTCTTCATCTCCTCCTCCACTGTCCTCCTCCCCCCCCCCAGGTGCCGGAGTGGTCTGCCTCGCTTCTCTCTCCACGGTGGTGGCCCATCCCTCATATCAGCAGCGCAGTGGAGGGCGAGTCTGGTCTTGTTTTTGCCCTCTCGAAAAGATGTGTCTTGTACAGCCACCTCCACCGCCCGCTGCCCTTCACCTCCGCCACAATGCTTGTTTAATGCTGCGCTTGTGCCTTGACACTTCCCTGTTGGTTGACACGCTCGCTGCCAACTGAAGTTTCAGGATTCGGCGAAGACCCTTCTTCGTCTTCACCTTCATGATCTTGGTCTTGTTGGGGTGAATCTTGAGTCCCACACTGCTGGCTATTAGGTCCACTCTTGATGTTTTTTCCTGGATGTCTTTCTGGGCGTGCGACAGCAGTGCAATATCGTCGGCGAAGTCGCAGTCTTCAAGCCTGGCTGTCAGTCCCCATACAAGCCCTCTCGCCCTATCGCTGGTGGCCTTCCTCATCACCCAGTCAATGACGACAAGGAAAATTGTCGGCGAGATCACGCAGCCCCTTGCCTGACCCCGGTCCGACGTGGAACCACTCGCTCTGCTGTCCATCATGTCGCACACAGCACTGGGTTGTCTGCGTACATGTCCTGTAAGATGTTTGATGACTTTAAGAGGAAACCCCGTAGGCTTCCAAGATCTTCCACAGCGAAGGGTCAGCGGCCTGCAATTTACAGACCGCAGCGCAGTTCCACTGCCGTAAGGTCACCTTCTTGCAAGCTAGCGACAATGTCTGTCGCCTTTCTGGCAGCGACGGTCCTGGAACATAAGATGCAAGAATTTTAAAGTACCTTGTAAGTCACAGTTACAGCTAACGCAATGTCTAATTATCGCGTGTGGCACGCGGCCTGGTTACAGGTTCCCTGCCGTGTATTTCTCAGCGTGCCGTAAAGTCACCATGGATCCTGAGGTTATAAACCTGTGTCTTGATCATGTAATCGTGCACAGGTTCCGAACGAATGCTTTCAAACCGAGTACAACTCTACAAGTTGCAACCAACAGCTCCGATGTCTGGCTGTCCTCATCTGGGTCCTGTCTGTTTAAGTCTCTGTAAACTGTTCTGCCCATCTGTCTGATTGTCTCCTCGTGTTCCTCTTTCCCTCGTTTGGTTCTTTGGTCTCCTGTCCATCTAAATGCCGTCTGCATGTCTATCTGTCTGTCCCCCCCCACCCCCCCCACACACACACACTACAACAAAAAACAATCACACACACACACACACCAACCACACACACACACTGCACACCACACACACCCACACATTCACGTCTTCTTCCTTCTTTGTTTTTCTCTTCCGTACGTTACTGCCTTGCCGTTTGTCCTCTCATCTTCTGCTCCAGTGAGCCTCCCTCCTCTCTCCATCTCTCTCGTCTCTCTGCCTCTCTCACACCTCTCTCTCTCCTCCCTCTCTCTCCTATCTTAGGTCCTATCCCAACGCGGCCTTGCCTCCTTGCGGACACACACACACACACACACAGAAAGCCACACAGCGCAAAGCTTGATGCGCGCGCGCCCGCCCTCGCGCGCCAGGACTTGGAATCTAGCGCATAACTCATGTTCATGGGAAAAACGCCAACTGGTCTGTTCAAACCCACTCCCAATCCTGGTTCATTTTGTGTCTAATCATTCCCGTCAGCTCACGTCTGCTATCACGAATGTGTGACTCCTGGCTTTCAAATATGAACAACTCACAAATTGACAGGGGCTTGTCTTCTCCCTTGACTTCAAAAAGGCGTCGTGCATCTGTTGATCTTCCATTCTTCTAAAGAAACTGTCTCAGTTTGTGGATGGTTTGTGTTGGAAGATGGTACAATCTCATCAGTTCCAGACCATTTTCAGCACGCTCTGTCCAAAACGCTGTCATACTTGTCCATTTCTATCTCCCCCTCCCTCTTGTGCCCATGCAAGTCCCTCATACCCTGTGGTGCTCCGCTTCCGACTTTCGCACCTGAGTCTCGCCATACAGAAGCTCAGGATGTCCTGCTTGTGTGTTCGTTTGTCTATCTGTTCCTGTAGAATTTTGTATGACAGGTCTTTTTCCTCCTCCGTTGGCTGCTCCTGTCGGTGCGTATTTGCTGTATGAACTGGTGGTCTCTTGGTCTACCATAGGAGAAAGATCTACTGGCTGTAGATTATTTCTGAGTTGACTGGCTCCCATCCCATCAAGCTCAGTCCCTGCCTCCTTATCGCAATGATGATACCTACTCCCGTGATGTTGCCCGTCGGTGCGATTATAATAGCCATACTGTCCTCTCCTGAGCCAAGGGTCCTCTGATGCCGAAATCCGTCCCCACCCATCTCCACTGATCACTCGATGTTCCAGTGGTATACTTCTTCATCCTTTTCACGTCCTGGATGCAGTCCTTTCCATCTCATACAGCGGTTCGGCACATTCCAGCTCCCATCCCCCCTCTTGTTTTGGGATTCGCTAAGGACATTGTCCCCCTGTTATCGCCATTAAGCCGTCCTTTCGGCTTTTCCTCAACACTGCGTCATACAATTCATTGCTGCTCATCTCCCCTTAGCTTCGTCCCCCGAGCTTTGATTGGATCTGTTTTTGGCGGTTCATTGTAGCCAAAGCTTTTTTTACGGGGGTTTCTAGCCCACGCACAACCTTTCCCCACCCGTCCATTCTGGACTTAGGACAGACAAACCGGCTGGTTAAGGGTGGGTACAGGACGCTCTGAAAGCAGGCTGTTTGTCCTACTTGCATTTCTCTGGGTCCTGACCCAGCGACCTTCGGGTGTTGCGTTTCCCCTTCCAGCACTATTCGCTATGTCGATGTAATCGCTGTTCCTTTTTTCTCGTTCTTCAGATCCTCTTCGATACCCCCTCCCCCTATCTCGCTCTTCCGGGGCCCTCTCTCTCTCTCCTCTCTGCCCCCTCCTCGCTCCGCTTCTCTCTCTGCCCATCTCTTCTCTCTTTCTACTCTTCTCTGCCTCTCTCTCTCTCTCGTCGTACCCAACTTTTTTGTCGGCCGTCCATCCCCCTCCCCCCCCCCCCCCCCCACTTCTCTCCACGGCCCTTTGCCACGTTTAGGATGTCCCCACTAACCACTCGCACATGGGCATTTTGTATATCGTATTGGAGGCCTTGCTTAGTCTGACCAGCAGATTCACTGTTAGACTGAGAGATTGACAACAGAGACGTAGTCCCCCACCTCACGTTAACTTCCCTTGGTTCGTGAGTTTGTCACAGGACCGTTTACCGATGAAATGACTTCCGAGGAGCAAATACATTACCGTCCCCTTTAGCTGAGAGTTAACAGTTCCAGCTCTCACTCACCCCTGACCGTCTGACTTCAGTTTGCCAGCTGAGCCCTTTACCGAATATGCCCCCCATCCGATTGAATTTCAGTATACTAGTCTGAAGGATGAAACCCCTGTGCTTGCACGACTTGATGGCCGAACCTGTGAAAGAAAATGAGGAGAGAATGCAGACTTTCGAGGTGATTACACGCTAAAGCGCTGACTTCCTGAGTACAGGTAAGTCGCAGTACTCTATCTTGCCAAGAGTCTTTGCTAAGATCCTGTGGTTTGGTGTTCGGCTTGCGAGAACGACAAAAATCACCAGGCTGTATTGAAACTTGAACTTAGGACTCCCTTTTATTTTACAAAATTGAAGTATATACTAATACAAACAAACCACTGACCTTCATGTTCATAAGCCTTAACAGAACTCAATGTACATTCAGCGTAACTATTACTAATGGCAGCTTCTCGTTTCGACGTAGCTCACAAACGCATAGCTTCCTCATTCTTTTATAGTGTTTCTAAGAATCTTCTCAAACTACTCGATTATTCCTTGAGCTACCAAGTATTCTTGAAATATCAGTTAAACCTCAACCATGAACTCGCGACGATCAATGTATGACGACCAATAATTCTGGTCAGCTTCTACAACTTTTCCCCCCCCCTCCCCCCCCCCCCCGGAACCAACCCCCTTTCACACGACGCACTAGCAACGTTACGGAACACCTGTGAACATTCTAACACCACTCTTGAATATTTCCCAATCGCATTATCAATCGATCAAACAACATTAACTGACAGAGTGAGGCATTCGTCACTTTCACATGACCTTTAAGCAATCATACCCCAGCGCTACCGTGACCGAATACAGATATAAAAGCGATAAAGAAAAGGAGGCTATGCGACATTGATTATTTTGCTATGACTTCTTTTCACAAGATTTCATCCTCGCTTGTCTCCCTTTTAAATTGAAACATCAGGCAATACAACTCTCATAAACATTCTATGTACTCCCTTACATGTCCTATAATACCATTACGAATTCCTTATACAATGGTCTTGAGCAGCGTGAAGTTTTGGTGGTCATTCACATCCCTATTCCTGACGCACGCCCTCCGCCATCAATCCCTCAGCAAGGGATAAAATGTGTGAACACGCAATGGTTTGTGTCATCATCGTGTGCATCAACGCCCTCTGGAGAACGGGGGATCAAACTGGGAGATCGACGAAGGGGAGGTGTGTTCTACTCTGGTGGAGAACATAACCCAGTTTACACACTTTCTTTGCGAGTACTTCCTGTCTCTGCTTAGCGATGCGTTTAATTTCTTCGTGCTGCTGGTTTTTTTGCAAGCATCTTCATTGACATTTGGGGCGTCTCAGACAATATCTTCCTTCAGCCGAACAGGGTAAAGGGAGTGTGGTGTGTGTGTGTGTGTGTGTGTGTGTTTGTGGTGTGTGTGTTTTCTTTGATAGCATATAGTCGCCGGTGGAGTCCCTCCTCTCTCCGCTCCCCTCTCCTCCTCCCTCTCTCTCTCTTCTCCTCTCCTCTCCCGCTCTTCCTCTCCCTCCCCCCTCTCTCGTCTCTCTTGTCTCCTCCTCCTTCACACCGAGGTCGCTGACCCTTCACCTGACTTTCATTTAGTCTCACTACTCTGTCTTCGTTCCTTCTTCTACTTCTTACTCCTTTTCTCCGCGGGCGGGCCACAGGCGGCGGTCTCACGACGGGGGAAGGACGGCCGTCCCCGTGGGGGGGACCTCCACAAGCACACTGACACTCACACACGATCCGTGCACGGGCTCGCAGGTCAGCACCCACGTCACACAACTGACACTCGAGCGGGAATAGAGGAGAACTGCGGTACACAGGAGCTGGAAAAGGAGGCTCCAGGGATGGGTGCCGACGCAGAAGAAGCAACACGGAGATGTCGCGCGCGCGCGGGCGGCGGGCTGGATGACGGCTCGCGGGCGTCCGGCGGGGCGGGGGCGGGGGGGGCGGGCTGGGGTGCCGCGTGCGGCCGGGCCGTCCGCGCTCTCTCGTCCTCCATACGTGCGCTCGAGACTCGACGCGCAGCGGAAGACGAGTGCACACCCACACCACCCAAAAATACACACACTATCGTAAATAGGGCACACGCCTCAACGACACCTCACAACACTGTCACACACTGAGAACAATCGACAGATGTGAAAATTTAGATTGGGCACGGCGGTTTACCGTGTTCAGGTTGGGATACTTTAGCATAGTTTACAGTGATCATATTGCATGCTCTTATGTGCGGGCGGTTGTACCTAATTTTACTGCTCCGTGACTGGCTAACGTCTTGGCGTTGTGTGCTTCTTCTTGCCTGTTTTTTCATTGGGTGGTTTTGGTGTGGGCCTCTCTCCTGGTGGTCTCGACCCTGTTTGATCCTTACCTCGCTTTCTTCCATCTATACCCCCTCTCCTTCCTTCCCCTCCCCCTTCCCCGCCCTGCGCCAGGTTTGCTTTCCTATCTCTCACACCGCACATTTCTCCGGTTTGCCTGTCTCTGTCTTCTTGTGCTGGGCTGAGCTGGGGCTGGGGGCATCAAAGTCCCGCTCTCGGCGGCGGGCGTCGGGCGGCGTCCGGTTCCGGGTGCCGGCGGCGGGGCGGCCGCGTACGGTGGCGGGGGAACGGACCGGCTAGCGGGCTGGCGGGCCGCGCGGCGGGCCTATCGGCCGAGGGCCGACGAGTGGGGGGGGGCGCGGGCTTCTGGCGTAAGGGCTCGCCCCCCGCCCGCGCCGGCGCCGCTTTCGCCCCCGCCGCCCCGCCCCCGGCGGCCCTCCGTCCGCGGGCTCTCCGGGCCCCGGCGCGCTCAGCCGGTCAGCCCGCCGCGCAGCCTTTTCTGCCCGGGCCGACGGCGGCGGCCGACTCCCTTTCCGACCCGGGCCTCTCGCGCGCGTCTGCGCGCCGGCGCTGCACGGGCCCGACGGCGCGCCGGGGCGGCCGCCGGGGCGCGGCCCACGGCCTGGGCCGGGCGGGGCGGCGCCCCGCGTTGGCCGACAGCGGGCCCGCACCGTTGCGGCAGGGCCTGCGCACGCGCGGTCGGGCGGGGGCGGGGCGCGGCCGGGTCTCCTCGTCGCGCGCGCCGCGATCATGTTGGGACCTGAGGGGCCCCACAACAAAGTCAGCGTCGGACGGAGCAGCGGAGTGAGACAATGGACGGCGGCGGAGCGGCGGAAAATCAAAAAACGCGGCACCAGAGTAGCGGGCTGGGAGGGCGGAAGTGTTCCGCGGGGGGCCGGGGGGGAAGTTGTGTCATCCGGGGTCGGCTCTTTTTTCATCTCTGAAGGCATAATATGGGGTACTGCGCATCATTGCTCAAGCTCCGGGGTAGTCGAGGGCCGTGGGTGTGCAATTTGCCTTGTTATTAGTGGACGCCTCTGTTTTGATACGTGGTGTGAGATGGCACCAAGTGTGATTCGCTATGGATATACAACTACACTGTTGTGCACTCCACCACTGGGCAAGCATTCCTAGAATCAGTGCTAGAGTTGTGGAGAAGCAAGGAATAAGAAAAATGTGCAACCAACAAATCGAGCTGTGACGGTTGTCTATGAACGGATACCCCTATAAATTTAGGAAAACGTTTTATGTATTCTCGACTATAGCCGACACGGGTGTTCTCTTCTTTTTTTATTTAGTTTAAATGGAAGTAACAATTTTCTGGTAATAGTCATTGAAAGAAATGTTTTGTTTAAAATTGCAAATACTCAAGAGTGGCGCAGGAATATTTCTGTTAAGGCTGGTGCACTTTGAAGTGCTTGTAGCTCCAAGTGGAAACAATTAGAAATAAGTTTATAAACATTCAATACTGTATGAACAACAAAGAACTGACTGAATGTTTAGTGTACTTCCACACATTGCTTGTTTATACAAGGATAAAACATACCAATCAACTTTACTTCAGTCATGAGTCTTTGTTCAGGCTGACCTTTTTCCACGTTATCTCATCATGAAGAGAAGGGAAGTTGTGGATGAGTTGAGTTGGAGACCACTTTGAATATCAGAACAAATCTGATGCTGGAGAGGAGTGTGGATCTATCTTCAGTGGCTGGTGACTGGTCCATCATCTCTTTCGGCAGGCTGACCTGCTTGGGTTGTGGATCTGGGCCAATAGCATGCAGATCCAGGGACCCAGATCCATTCACAAAACAGAACTTGATTTCTTGTTGAATAGCAGCGAGTCTGGCTGGCTGACTTCTCACCATTGCCCACTGGTTTTCAGTAAATGTGTGAGATCTCAACCGACAATGGATAAGTGTGGCATACATATATCTGCCATAATTATCAGTCGCCCCTTGGTTCATCACTCATATGTTTTTATTTATTTTTTTAACAAGTGGTTGAAGACAGTAAAAAAATGCTTAACAATTGAAGGCAAACAACTCTTCCAGTTTTCTTATGCATTATGCTGAAGTAACTTGAAAATGCACTTTGCCCAATTACACATGTTTGATTAGACCTAGAGTAACATACTGCAAAGCATAAGAACAATGAACAGTATTCATAAATCACTGTGTTTTCACCCTCTATAGGCATAGTTTTTTTTTTTTTTTTCCTGTCAGAAAGGTCAACAGGTAACATTCAGTGATCATCTTATCAGATAATATTGAATACACCAGCCGCCGTGGCGAAGTGGTCATCGTCGCAGACTCCAGGCTGGAAGGTCGTGGGTTCGATTTTCCATCAGAGTCATGTGGGATTTTTCTGCTCTGACCTGCTCCTGCCCAGAGTTGAGTTTGCTGCGGGCTCAGGTTTGGGAAGACTTGGACCACACAGTCGAGTTCCATCCACTTAATGGATGCTTCTCTGAGAGTATTGCTCAAATTTCCAGACCAACACTGCAGGTGTCTGTTTATCTCGAGACTAGTTGACGCCAGGGATATATTATGAAAGGAAGCATTGAGAGTGCGGTCCTGTGCAGTCTCAGACCTGAATGGAAATCCGTAGCATCATCTTAATCATCCTCATTCTTATCGATCAGCATAAAAGATGAAAAGTAGTCACAAATTATGTGGCCCTTCATGCCCTGCTCTCATGGTGACCTCAGTTCGATGTCTTGTCCATGTCTAAGGCCTTGGTTTGGTTCCGTCGGGGTCAGCAGTATCGCTTGGTCCATGGGGGCTGTTGTTGGACGGACGTGGTGGCGCCCTCCGGAGGGAGAGCTCACTCACACCGGCTCCGAAAACTAAACAATTATCGTCGTCAGTAGGGGGCTTAGCAGGTGGTGTCCTGCGTATGTTGGATCAGAACAGGCGCCACTGAACACCACCAATGTGACTTGGCAGCAGTGTCTCCTCCTGTTGGTTGCCTCTTGACAGCTCGACATTGACTGCTCCCTGTAGCTTGCTGGGGCTTGTGGGGCTGTGGCAGGACTGACTGGGCGTGTGGCTGTGGCTGTGGCTGGGTGTCAGAATGAGCACGTGGATGCAATGCCACTGAGGTGGCATAGAAGATGACATAGCATAGCAAATAAATAAATAAATAAATAAAAAATAAATAAATAAATAATAAAAAAAATGAAAAAGATAGTATTGAATACTGGCAAATATGCTATTGTTTAACAGAATGTTTTTGAAGCATCTTGATAGCTTTTACCAAGTTGTAGCAAAAAAAAGTAAAAACTATTACAAGCGAATACTCTTTTATCATTCCATAGATGTCATCAAGTACTGGCATAGACTTACACTGTTAAACATATGGCATACATACAGAAGCAGCCACAGCACTTACTCGCCTCACACAAAGAGTTTGAACAAACCCCAAGCTGACCACAAAGACAAAGATGGTCATGTATAATGCCTGTATTCTCAGCACCTTGCTGTATGGCAGTGAGACATGGGCAATGCATGCTCGCCAGGAGAACAGGCTCCCAATTTCCTTCCAACCTCAGAAGCTTCCAGCATATACACGGCATCTCCTGGCAAGACAGGGTGACCTGCACTGAAGTCCCTATCTCATGATGGCCTCTCCAACCATGTGTACCCTGCTGAGAGACAACACTGGCTGCATTGACTGGGCCCACATTTTGCTGCATTGACGATGGTTTGCATCCCAAAAGACGTCCTCTATGGAGAACTTGCCGCAGGGCAGAGAAGCACTGACCGCCTACAGCTGAGATACAAAGACGTTTGCAAAAAGGAATATGAAGGCACTTGAGATCAAAGACTGGAGTCCTTGGAAAACCTTGCAAACAGTGGAGAAGCAGTCTCAGAAAACCGCTGCAGATGGTGAAGACAAACTGATGGGCTGCTGCAGCAGAAAAGTGAGCCTGCAGAAAGGGGTTGCAGCCAGCAAACCAGTGTCAGCACACAGATGCGACCATTGTGACAGAGACTGCTATCCTTGCATCAGTCTCTACAGCCTCAGGCTGCACTGCTTGGGTCAGTAGACAGCCCAGACAGACAGCTAGGTTGGTAATTCTATAGGTTGGGTATACTCTATCCATGGTAAGCTAAGACCGAGGCCTGCTACTACTACTACTACCTACACTACTACTAGTTTACTACTACTACTACTGGATCTGCTGCTGCTGGGCGCTCCCTGCTGTCTACCTGCTGCTACTACTTACTACTACTACTACTACACACAAACAATGCATAAATCCCAAGTCTTAGCCCTAAACCACACATCCAGTATCGGATGCCTGACAGGCTGTAAGAGACACATGGCAGCCAATGATGTCACAACAGAAAAGAGGAGGAGAAGGGATGTTTGTAGACTGGAGGGAGTGGTGGTGCTGGTAGATCAACCCCCACCACCTACAGTGTGTAGAAAATTTGTGTCTGGTAGAAGATCTGAGTACATAATCACGTCAGAAGCGCAACTAACCACTTTAGGGTGGTGAGAGGTGGGGGGATGGAGAGGTAGAGTGAAGCGCACTACACTACAGGGTTGCAAAGAGGTGGGGTGAAGAGGTAGAGCAAGTGTCACGCGCACTACCACTACAGGTTTGGCACGCGTCCTCAGTAAACTCCTCTGCCGGCTGCAGGCACCCTGAGCCTGAAGAGGGAGGGGGTTCCCTGGGGGGGTTTAGAGCCTCCCCTGACGTCAGCCCTGCATCTCTACTTGCTGTTTGTAGATAATTAGAGAGTAGAGACAGTAGCGGAGTAAGAAGTTAGAGAGAGAGGAGAGAGGATTTAGGGGTAAATAGGAGTGTAGGCCCTAGTTTGTGTTCCAGTGTGTAGTAGATGGTGCGCTGCAATGTCACATCATACTCACCCTCCTTCACCGTCCTTCGTTCTTCTTCCATCGTTGTTGCGGTTGTTGTTTGTTTGTTGTTGTTCATGTTGTTTTTGCTGCTGCTTGCTTCTCCTGCATGTTGTTGGTGTCTCTCATCATGTTCTCCTCTTCTTACTTATATAGTTTTTAGTGGTAGAGTAGTAGGAGTGTAGTATCATACACCTATTACAGTAGTGTTATTATTATTATTATCCTTATTATCTCATATATTATCATCATCATCATCACCATGATTTGTTGCTCCTTTTATGACCCATTCCTCAGTTTGGTGGGAGTGTGACCCACCTTTCCACAGCGACGTTTCTCGTGCAGCACGTGCCAGCGAACAGACAATAGCGCCAGAAGCAAAAGCCAAACTGGGCGACAACTCAGTTCAAGTGAATATCACGTCGCTTTCTTATCACGTGATAAACACACAGTTTAACCCCATAAAATACCGCAACCAGAATGATTTTATCACACTGCAAGAAAATGCCACAGCTAGACAATAACCAGCGAAACCGCGCTGTTGGGATGCTGAGGGCCGGTTCATCTGTCCGACAGGTGGACATAGCCATGGACGCCCACCACACCACTATCTACCGCCTACAACAGCGCTTGGCAGCCACCCGGTCAGTTTTCTGACTGTCCTCGACCAGGCGCATCTCGAGTGACGACTCAGAGACAAAAATCGAGCCATTCGCCTTTCCCACCTCAGGAACCGATTCCTGACTGCTGCTGCCACCGCTAGAGCAACTTTGGGGGAGCGTGAGGGACCCATCAGCAGCCGCACCATCAGACGACGCCTGTCACACGCAGGAATCAGGTGTCACAGGCCCTACGTTGGCCCTGTATTGACTGACAGACACAGGCAGGCCCGGCGCGCCATTGGGCAGCAAATGGTGCGTTCCTGGGAAGACGCGCATGGAGGAATGTCATCTTCTCTGACGAGTCACGGTTTTTGCATGAGCCACGCTGATGGGAGAATCAGAATTTACAGTAGACGAGGAGAACGGTATCATGACCCTTGTGTTAGGCAGCTCGACCAGTTTGGCAGCCCTTTTGTTTGGTGATGGTGTGGGTGCCATCAACGCCAACTTTAGATCCCAGCTCGTGGTGATCGATGGTTACATCACGGCACAGCGTTACGTGAACCACGTTCTCCAGCCTGTCCTGCTTCCACTCCTGGATCACCATGGTGGACGACGCAGATTTGTGTTCCAGCATGATAATGCTACACCGCATAGTGCCCGGATGACCCGTCAGTTTCTGCAGCAGAATGGAGTGGAGGTGATGCCCTGGCCCATCCCTGTCACCTGACATGAACTGCATTGAGCACCTTGGGACGCGCTCGACAGGAGAGTGGCGCAGCATCAGCTGGGGCCCCAGACGAGAGGTGAACTGATTCGCCGTTCTTCAGCATCACTGGGTCAACCTCCAGCAGGTGCAGAGATCCGACGTCTCGTGCAGAGTCCATGCCTCGGCGTCTTCGAGGTATGGGTGTAGTGCCAATGGTGGATACACCAGATGTTATGACAGAATCATCTCTTTGAAAGATGGAAAGATGCTGGTTTTGACAGCTGAATTTGAATCAGATCGTTTTAACAATGTTTTGACAGCCCTGTTTATGAATTTGATTCAGATTTCGTTTTTCTTCTGTTCCCAATTAAATAAATACTGACAAATGAGAATTTTGTGCATGATTTTTTATGTTTGTGTGGAATTTCAGCCTCTCAGTAGATAACCGCTACATTTGAGAACATTTGTATTGATGTTACATTCATTTACAAAGGAGTGGAAACTAAAAGAAATCACCATTTTTTAACTAAATGATTGTATACGCAGAGTGCACCACTTTCTATCCTTTTTTTTTTTTTAATTTATGAAAATAGGTCTGCCCCACAATTCTCAAATTTCACATAATAAAACAAAGGCTCCAAACAGAGTTCTTCTAGTTTTTGACACAGTCTTATCTATTTCTTTATGTGGTTTGAATGCATCTCTCCAGAAATATTTAACTTATCATGTCCTGACAAAATCAGCCCCTAATTCATGACTAATTTTTGCCTTTTCTTCCATCTTTTCCATTCAGCTTTCTCCATTCAGCTGCCCACGTGCTCGCCTATCCAAGGAGACCAACACACACACACACACACACACACGCACACACACATAATCAGGGTAAGACACAGCATACATTACACATATCCGTTACACCAACAAAACCCATTTTGTTAATGCCACCACTACGAAAACAATTTCGTTTGAAAAAAAAAAATGAAAACTGGCATAAATGTAGTGTGAAATAAATGTATTTCACACAAGCAGTCCACATGAAAATAATAGGTTTCTGTCAGAACACCCCGTTTTACAAGAAAATATTTACGTTGCGTAGATGCCATTCTCTCTCTCTCTCTCTCTCTCTCTCTCTCTCTCTCCTCTCTCTCTCTCTACACACACACACACACACACACACACACACACACACAACACACACCCAGAGGCGCAAACCTATACACATATATTTTACTATCACTACCCCTCCGGCTTCTAACCCTCTCTCCCTCCCTCTTTTTGAAGCTAGCTATGCTATAAGTATTTTTACGGTTGTCTGTCTTTGTGTGTTTGGAATTGTTTGGATTGTTTGGAGAGAGAGGGAGAGATGAGAGAGTGTGTTGGTGTGTGTGTGTGTGTGTGTGTGTGCGCGCGCGCCGCGCTGCGCGCGCGCGCGTGTGGTGTGTGTGGTTGTGTGAGAGAGAGAGAGAGAGAGAGAGAGATTTGACATGTCTTCATACATACAGGTCTTGGCTGACTTGTGCACAGAGCTGAAGGCGGGAGAAGGCGCTGAGAGGTGTGTGCGCTGGAGACAGAAGAAGCCACTGTACGATCGGCACTGCGTGTGACTTCGATAACATCTGCCGTAATGTTCAGAGTGGGAGAAAGAGACTGGCAGTGCCACGAAAGACTTCTCTCTCTCTATGTCTCTTGTCTGTCTTCTGTCTGTCTGTCTCTCTCTCTCTCTCTCTCTCTCTCTCTCTGGGTCACGTGTGGTTTGACACGAAGCGACAGGGCGCCATTTTCTTTTTCAGCTGTGCAAACATCACCGTTTAATTCTTCAAAATGCCAGTTACTGGACTTCGAGCTCAGAACGCCCTGCTGAATATCCAACACCGTGTCCAGCTGGAAAATTACGGGTGAGGGCAGCAACACGGTCGTCGCTCTTCTACGTCTGAAGCCAAGCGGTCCCTGTGACAACAACCAATGACGGATCCTTTGTTGAACCGAGCAACGCGAGTTTCAATACAGAAAAAACCGCCCCAACAAGTGCGCAACGTGACCAAGAGGGGGCCAATCAGCAAAACAGACGACTGGAACAGATTGGTGCAGATAACACTTGTGAAGTGAACGGACTGTCCTTGTTTGATATGGAATTGGAAGACCCTGGTACACAGTGTACTCCGCATGATGTTGAACAACACCGTCAACCTTGACACACATTGACAGCGTCCGTTCTGACACCATCACATGTTCAGACAGTCTTGTGCCTTTGCATTCTGACTCCATGAATCATCAGCCTGACACTTGCGACACAAGGGAGTTGGAGTTGTAAGGGAAGGAGTTAGCAGGACAAGAGGGAATCCCCAGCACTCCTGTGAGCACACAGGAGGTGCCATGAAACACCACGATAGAAAAACAAAAAGGAGTGGCAGTGAGTTGACATGGAGAGTTATGAAAGAGCTAAGGGATATGTGGCTACTTTGATCGTCCGGCCGTGTTTTTCAACAGGGGACGGTTGCAAGGAGACAAGCACAGGAAACATAGGATTTTAGAAAGGTGGTGCTTCATCCGACCGATGGCGTGGGCATGCTGCTGGTTTGTGCGCGAGTCGGATGACATATCGTTTTTAGGAGTTTCTCGCCTGCGATTCGAATTCGGAAGACGATTTGTGTGTACTGGTAGATTGGTTCAAGAGGAACACAGGAACATGGCAGCAGAAAGAACCTGTGAAGCTGGACCAACCTGCGGAAAGGAAGACGGAGTGTGCCAGCAAACGCACAACACTGTTAGCGTGCGAGATTCAATCACGTTGCTCAACGGCAGTTGCACGCCCCCCTATAGCCTGGTCCATTTTTACCTGGGTGACGGTCCTTTCGCTAAGCTGATTCTCACATATCAGAGACATTTCCCCTCGCTCAGGACTGAGACAATGGCAATGGGGGGGGGGGGGGGGGGGGGGGGGGGGGGGGGTTGGGGGGGGGGGGGGGGGGTTTGATATTGTAGTTTCTCTTCCCCCAGTCCAAGTGATCGCGTCGCGTTGTTGTCATTGTCCACACATCGCGTCCAAATCGCTAAAAAATGGGCTACGGCTTAATCGCAATAAACCTCGTTCGTTCGTTCGTTCTCTCTCTGTCTCTCTCTCTCTCTCTTCTCTACTCTCTCTCTCTCTCTCTCTCGTCACCAACACTGCGTTGACAACGCAGTGTTGTGATGTAGGGGAAGGTGCACCGCTCACCAGATCTAGAAGTAGAAACCGAAGCCAACACGCAGTCGCAGCTCGAACAGCAGACCACAAACGTTTTTTAACAACAAAAAAATGAATGGACGAGGGTTTTACTAGGTTAATGTGGATGAATGATCCTTTGGGCTAATGAGGCATATAGACTCGTCTCTTTTAACATCCTTGTCGTCTTCTCGTAGATTTTCGATCTAGATACGTCGCTGTAATCTCGTCGAACTCGTACACAAGAGTCCAAAACGGGAGTCCAGGGAAGCGTAGAAGGGAGCAGGACTGGAACTCGAATAGAACTCGGAACACTGGGACCAAGAGGGTTCCGACGAGGCCTAGCACAGCGGGGCTTGGAGAGGTTGCCTCCTAATGGCTGTAGCTGGTGGAGAAATCGCCAGGTCAACGGCAGGGAGGGATGCTGATGATGGATGAAGATGGATTCTTGAATTTGATGCTGTTGGTTGATGAGTTGTCAGAAATGTGAAATGTCTGGCACAACTTGAAGATTCCTAAACAGGGCTCGATGGTCCTCGACGAATCTAGCGTTGTAAACAATATATGGGCACAATCACAGCAGATATAGGTTCCTTCTGGTGAAGGTGGCCAGGCGATCTCAACTGACAAAATAAACTCGTATAAAAAGATGTACCGATCCGATGAAATAAAAGGCGCACAGTTCTCGATGATGTAGTAGAACTATAAAAGGAATACATTTACACGTGAAGATTAAGAATAAATTCTATATCGTGTACACAAACTTTGCAGAAAATCGCCTTCCAGATTTGATGCTCGATTGACGTTCTCTTGGTTCGACCTTTTTTCTGGGGTCACGTGATCTCCCGGTCCTCGTAACTGGGTTACGGCGTAGCAATATCAACATGGTATGATAAACAGTCCATCTTATGAATGAAATAGCAACGAACAAGCTAGTTAGAAAAGAAAATGACATATAAGGGTTTAATTGAAGCATTCCTTGTAAAACTTTAAAGTAAACAGACGGTATCGATACTGACCGCAAGGAATGAACTTGAAGACGTGGCTGGAGTGACTTGCTGAAGGTCAAATCGTATGCTGGGGTATCTTTTATAATCAAAGAGGAAGTAGATATAGTTGCTGTTAGAGAAAATTAATGAAATAGGACTTGAACATTACTCTCTCTCTTCTCTCTCTCTCCTCTCTCTCTCTCTCTCTCTCTCTCCTCTCTCTCTCCTCTCTCTCCTGCACAACTTGGTGAATGTATGGACTACAGTGTTGACATAAGCAGGGTGGTTTGATTGATGACGGATGTTGAGTAACACAAAACTGAAAGCGCAGGCTTTTTGAGGATTGCAAACCAAACCACAACAGCAACACCCACCATAAATACCACACACACACACACACACACACACAACACCCACACACACACACACACATTTTAGAAATAAATGATGATAAACGTCTTTGTAAACCTTGGAGATAATTATAAATAAGTTTTGAGAAGGCAAAAAAGAATGCATCATAATTTTTATTTGAAAGAGTTACACAAGCTGAGTATGTGATGATTAAGAGTTTAGAAAAAAAGATGATAACCAACAAGAAATGTAATTGAGAAATGTGAGTACCATTCATGGTCTTTAAGTATGTTTTTAAAAAAAAAAAAAAAAAAAAAGAAAAAAAAAGAAAGTTGACGGGGAGGTAAAGAGCTGATGTTGGGATATGGATATGTTGATGACACAACAGGAGAAGTTACATTAGCAAGAACAGTTTGAAAATGTACTAAAAACTAGTGGACCTCAAAGAAAATAAGAATTGTTGAAACATTTTTGGGCAGTCTGCCTTTGATTTCTGGTGAAAAAAAACCCACACTCTTTTCAAGAGGGATTTTTTATCCCAGTCACTGGACCAAATCAACTGTCCGATCTTTACATGAAAACAGTGGCACGAATAATACGAACAATTTTAAGGATGAGTTGGTATGTGAGGTATTGGAATGATAATATATCTAAATCACAAATGAGATACTATAAAAACGAATACAACTTAACAATTCAACATGCAATTAAAAGCTTCTTTTCAATGGTGATTGTCCATTTATTATATGTTTGTCCTTTTTTGAGCTTTTGACAAAACTTTCAAATAATTCAAACGCCAGTTGCTTTCATACACTGTGATGCAAAAAAAAAAAAAACAAAAAACAAAACACAAAAACAAAAAAACACCACCACCAACAAAAATGGGTTCAATATAAAAAAATGTGGCCAGTTCTTAACAAACAAGTGCAGAATTCTTATGCTTGTATACACAAATATGTACAGAGATATCAAAGCAAAAAAAAATAATAATAATAAAGAGAGAGAGAGAGAGAGAGATGGACCTACATTTAGCCATACAGGATTTCTTTTTTTTCAAAAAACTGATGCATAAAACAAGATGGTTTTTAGAGTCACGTAATATTGTTGCATTTGAGTATGAACTTTCACTGGAAATGTTAAGAAACAGCAGAATGATACTGCATTTGATTGAATATATTTGTTTACTGTATCACTCGCAGACCATACTGTTTTGTCATCTTGAATTGATATAAGGTTACAAAGTCAGCTGAACACTTTATATTCTGCGACAGGTAGACTACAACTGAAAGTGAACGAGAAGAAAACACGTATTAGAGTGTTGTGATAGGATGATATTTCTCTGCAGATGAGAGATGGTTGTCAGGAAAATCATATAAGTTGATCGTACATGTCACATGCCAGCTAACGTCTTAGATTGTGCATTCCGATCAAATCAAGTCCTGACTATCCGTTTAATTGGGTATATTTTGAATGCAGCTGTTTGCTACGAAAAAAAAGTTCTCTTTCACCATAGAATTCCAATTGGTTTAATGCAACCGAGGAGCTATCCAGTGTCTTTGAACTGATCTATGGATTGCATTGCACCAAATAGTGACGTTTAAAAGTGGTCACATAGATGCATGCCGGCGGCCTGCTCGAGCATGTATGGTGCTGTATAAACTGGATTGAAAGGGTCAGAAACATAGGCAACAAGCACAGTGATCTGTGTAGAGTGGTGAGAGTTTCTGCGTAATGGAATAACCAGGGACTTTGTTTTGAAAATCTCCGATCATATCTTAAACAAACGATTATTGATTGAAGGTAACAAGACTAGAACTATCATTTTTACACCAGTGAAATTTTTTTTTTTTCCATTGTAGATTATTCAAAACCGTTCTTTAATGTAAACCCTCTCTGTCATGGACTCTGTCTAGTTTTGTTGCTTTTTCATCTAACCCCCAAAAGTCTAATCCTTCAGTGTGTGATATCGCTGTTCACTGTCAGGATGAAATATTGTAGGTTTGAAAATCAGATGTATTATTCGTGTGGACAGATGACACACTATGAAATACACTTTGTTTTCTGTTAAACTATAGAGGTAACTCAATTATGGTTTTCGTCCAATCATAGAGCTAACTCTGTCCCATATAGCTATTTAAAAAAAAAAAGACCATCTGAATTCAGATTGGTGCTACTTGTGTCACCAGAAAAGGAAATGTAGCTATAAACCGTGTTCCGTAAGGTCAACATTCTTGAAATACATTATATCGATGCAACCTGCAGGTATTTCTACCTGTGTACCTTGTGCATGTTATTCTTATTTTGTTGATGAAAGCACAGTGTGGTGTCTCTGCATAAATGAACGGAATCGTTTTGTGTGTGTGTGTGTGTGTGTGTGTGTGTGTGTGTGTGTGTGTGTGTGTGTGTGTGGCATTTCTGCTAAGATCAGAACACACACGGCAAAGAAAACCCACTCACAAACACATCTGCAACGCAGTGCAGTTTGTCCTTCCGCTCGCATGTCGACACAGACCTCTAGGTTCATGAGTAGTGCTGGCGCTGAAGATGTCACAGAACAAACCATGCAGTGCTCGTGTATGTGGGTTTGGGGGTAGGGGTGTGTGTGGGGTGGGGGTCATAATGAGCACTCGTAAAGTTAGGGCCATTTAAAGAACACAGAAGATTGAAGAGAAAGCATCGACAAATGTAATTAATCTAAACATATTGTCAAAAGTAGCAAAAAATAAACTGAACAGGCGTAAGTGTTATCGAACATCCAGACAGATCAATCAAATGAGCTTAGAGGCCAACACAAAGCCTGGGCCAGCTTCTACCCAGAGCTGTTGAGAGTGTGTTTGGGTCTCAGACGAAATAGACTTGAGCCCTGCTATCGACTCACGTGTATCCTCGACATGCAAATGGCTTGTCGGACAAAACAGCAGAAAACACAGGGGAACACAATGACAGACATTAACGTTAAAACTGTGACTGATTGGTAATGAAGATTAAAATCTTAAAATGCAATCTTATGAAACTATAACATTTTGAATATGAACGTAACAGAATATGAAGTACAATGGCATTAAATGAAAAAAAAAAATATATATATATATATATATATATATATATATATATGTATGTATGTATGTATGTATGTATGTATGTATGTATAGGTACAGCAATTCAAAGTATAAGCATGTATGTGAGGCGTGACAGCTTAAAGGATAACTGTATGAAGCAAACAGTTTCTAGTAGAAATATGAAAAAAAAAAAAAAATGACAAACGTAAGTGTAATATCATAAATGTACAGTGTGAAGTATGAACTTATTATTTAGGAGATAATTTAGTCATTTATTTATCATATTTCATTTCTTTATCGTATCATTAGCATGATTATTAGTTCAATTGTTCATTTATGTATGTATTCATCTATTTGTTATGAATTAATTATGTATGTATTCATCTATTTGTTATGAATTAATTTATGACGTTTAACTGTTCACGGTTTAAAAAACAAAAAAAAAAAAAACTATTCTAGTGCGGACGTTAGAAGAATAGCATCATGGCGATTTGGGGGATAGATGATAGGAACGAAGCAAGAGCTAGTAGAATGACACGTTTGTCACGAACACTATTGTGGGTTTTCAGGTCTAAATATGAACCAGAATTGCTCTGCACAAACATATAATTGCTTGCATGGGACCACCTGTGATTCCGTCGACAGATGCAGTGAGTATCTCTCTCTCCCTCCTCCCTCTCTCTCTCTCTTCATACATACACACACACACACACACACACACACACACACACACACACACACACAACACACACACACACACACACACACACACACACACACACACACACACAGGAGCATTTAAGCCAGGTAGGTGGAGAAATGCTATATGCTATTAAACATGCTAACTTTTTTTTTTGTTGGTCTAATTCATGATTAAACCAAAAATTGTTGATTCTTAATCAAAGCTGTTGCACACACACACACACACACACACACACACACACACACACACACACACACACACACACATGTGCGTCCGTGCGTCCGTGCGTGCGTGCGTGCGTGTGTGTGTGTGTGTGTGTGTGAGTGTGTGTGTGCGCGCGCGCGCGCGCGCGTCCGTGCGTGCGTGTGCGTGCGTGCGTGTGTGTGTGTGTGCCCTAGAAATACATGCATGCTTCTTCTCACCCCACCTACACACGATGCCCTGCGCAGAGACCCCTGGGCAAAGACTGTAGAGCCGACGATGACTGTATAGCTGGTGCAAACTGCGAGAACAGCACCTGCACTTGTACTGAGGGCATCACTACACTCCTCAAGGGCACATGTGGTGAGGAGGAGGCAGAGAGAGAGAGAGAGAGAGAGAGAGAGAGAGAGAGAGCACTTCGGACAAAAAGGACAGAGGGAAAGGGGTTGGGATAGAGAGTGCGACAGACAGAATAAAGACAATAATGGTGAAAAAAGGAAAAGTGGAGAAAAAAAAAGTGACACACACACACACACACACACACACACACACACACACACATATATATATATATATATATATATATATATATATATATATATATATATATATATATATATATATATATATTTCATAAATAGTATCAAAAGTGCCCTCCTTTGTAATTTCTAAAAATCTCAACCACCTGGGGAGCAACATCTGATAAAATGATGAGGTATTAAATGCAGAAGTATAAAAAAAATATCTCTACAAGCTTGTTTCAAGCTTTCGCTCTCGTCAGGATGTTTGGGGGGCGCGCTATCGGTGTTATATAGCGTGCGGGTCCTGATTTCATTTTTGTGTGTGGTCAATTACATTCAGTTGCACGTGCTATCTGTGGCTCGGGTTCTTGCTGTGGTCTGTTCAGGGGGAATTCGCTGACAAA
>JADBJO010023386.1:0-2500 GCA_016801955.1 Conus betulinus
CGGAATTATACAGACAGACGCACGTGCTGCACTGGCACTGTTTGCTATGAACAATGACTGTTCCTAATTATTCATCGAAACAATACTATCTGTGACGGCTAACAAAATGAAAGTAGGCGATCGGGATAGAAAAGAAAAAAAAAAAAAAAAAAGACACACACAATGTTAGAACAAACAAAACGAACAAAAACATAAACAAGTATAAGAGAGAAGCCTTCTTGACTTATGCCGCTGAGGGACACCAGTCAGATCTGGACCTGCTCTCTCTTCTCTCTCTCTCTCTCTCTACTCCTCGTCTTCCTCTTCTCTCTCTCTCTCTATCTCTCTCTCTCTCTCTCTCTCTCTCCAGCGATCTCGGTTTTCTCCTTCTACTCTCCCACCTCCCCTTCACCACGTCATCTCCAGGTTTTTCCCCTCTCTGGAACAAGGCGTCCTTTATGTCAGCCGCAGAGCTCATCAGTTACAGGAGATTGGTTCTCATCTTCCCCTTAAAAGCTTACACAAAAGACCAGTGTGCGTGCGTGTGTGCATGCGTGTAATGCTTGTGTGTGGGTGTGTGTGTGTGTGGGTGTGTGTGTGCTTTGTGTGGTTTCTGTTGTGTGTGGCTGGTGTGTGTGTGTGTGTGTGTGTATGCGCCACGCGTCCAAAAGCGTGCAAGTCCGCTCTTGCGTGCTTCCGAGTGTTGTCTTAGTGCGTGGTGTGTGGTATGTGTGTGGCGTGCCTACAAGCGTGCACGCACGCGCGCGCAGGTGTGGTGTGTGTGGGTGTGTGTGTGGTGTGTGTGGTGTGTGTGTGGTGTGTGTGTGTGTGTGTGCGTGCATTTCGTGCGTTGCGTGCGTGCGTTGCGTCTAGCGGTTGCGTAGGGTGTGTGTGGGTGGTGGGGCTTCGAAGGAGGTCGTGGGTGTGCGGTCCTGTTTGTTCGACGTTAAATCCGTTGCTCGTGTGTTCCCTTCATCACGTTAATTCGTCCATTTTCAATCCGACGTAGTTTTCTTTAGCTTTGAGTTAGTTATTTTTTCTTAGTTGTATATTCCTTTCGTTCCGTGTTTTCTTTTTTTTCTGTTGTCAGCTCTGAGTTAATAGTTCGGTCTTCACCTTCAACATCTAGTTCACTGGATGTCTCTTCAGTTCTGTGTACTGGTGGGTTAAAATGGGTCTATGCTATCTGACTGAAGCATGGCCTGCACACCAGAAAAATTAATGCGCCCAAGGCCTTGCTTACGGAATTGAGTATTGTGGAGCTGGCATACTTGTATTGTTTGAGAATTGTATGTATTGGAAGTGATTCTCATGCGTTTGATTCTCCCTTTGTTTCTTTCATATGACCCCCAAGGTACAAAGCCAGGGGTTCTAAGCAGACGTTATTAAATCAAAGGAATGGGGACTATTGGGAGAGACTACTGCCAAAGATAGTGGTCACAGGTGAAGCGCGAAGGGCCTGAAGTGTGAGACAGCTAAGGGCAACAAGGTATGAAGTTGAAGATTGGTTGTTAAGTAATTAATATCATCTCTGGAAATCCCCCCACCCCCCCCCCCAATCCCCACTCCCCCCCCCCAGAAAGTGAAAATGATTGGTGGGTGGTGGTGTTCTTTTTGAACAATCATCGTTTAATTATCAAATGATGTCTCAGACTTATGCTGGGCCTCAAAACACTTACATGGATTACATAGTGAACCTGGTGGAAATTTCTTATCGTGGCCTGTGGCCAATTTTCCAGTCGGTTCAATAGAATCCTTATCAGTTGATCGTTCTCTTGCAGTTCATGGTTCCATCTCGTATTACGTCCTTTATGTTCCTTAGGTTAGTTTCCTTTTGTTCATTTTACTTATGTCTGCATTAGTTTATGTCCCTAAACGTTTTGCATGTTTTCCCGTTCTTTTTTTTTTTCCTCCATGAGTTTCTGTGTTCCTTCAGCTCCCACTTCTTCCTTCAAACCCAACGTTCCATATTGTATTTATTCTCACAGTGTTTGTTTGTTTTTTTTTTTTGGGGGGGGGGGGGGGGGGGGAGGAGGCCGACCCCCAGATCCATTTTCACAACAGCCGCACGGTCCTCAGATCCATTTCAAACAGTTTTCTGGGTATCCCAAGATTCCATTTCGATCATGTACTCTATATCGATATCCCTAATGTAATTTTTTCAACAGAACATGGGAAAGACAAAGAGCCGGAAAGAGAAGAAACTAAAAAAAAAGAACATTTGAAAGGAAAGAAGAAAAGGGAAAGAAAAGAACAGAAAGAAAAGAAAAGAAAAGAAAAGAAAAAGAAAAGAAAGAAAAGGGAAAGAAAGAAAGATAAAGAGATAGAAAAAAGAATTACTGTAGGATTAGAAGAAGAAAACAACAGAAAAAGGAAACGAGAAAAGGAATCAAAAGAGAAAAAAGAAGGAAAAAGAAAGAAGGAAAACTCTAGTTTTTTAGAAGCATTAAGGTTGTGAATATCTCCCTTGAAGAAAGAAAGAAAAAGACTTGCCTTTGTGCAAGAGGAAAGGAAAGAGAAG
>JADBJO010023386.1:7500-26640 GCA_016801955.1 Conus betulinus
GTTCCTGTTATTTTATGTTTTAACTGGGACAGTAACTAGCAGATCTCCCCCCCCCCCCCCCCCCCCCCCCAATCATCATCTCTCACAGAGTGCCAGAGGATCAATTTCAGGCGTGCTGGGGAGTTATCACTGTGATAGCAGAACACGCCCACTCAGCATCTCTTTCAGTCTGAGCTGCAGCTCACTGATTCGTTACGTCGTTCCTGTGTGGCCTCGCCCAACTTGAGATCTGATGGATGGCTGTGCAGACGATCAGTCAGTGTGTGCTGGTGGCACAGTAGGTATGTGTCTGTATCTTTAAGACGCCCAGTCAGTAACGTGTGTAGGCACAGTGAATAATGCACTTTCCTGGGAAGCGATAAAATTATGGGTGAATTGGTCCCGTCTCGTATTGATTAACTGTGGAGATTTCGTTGTTGTTGTTGTTAGCTGCTGCTGCTGCTGCTGCTGCTGCTGCTACTTTCATTGTTGTTGTCATTATTGT
The DNA here is from genome assembly GCA_016801955.1 of Conus betulinus. Taxonomy (NCBI): domain Eukaryota; kingdom Metazoa; phylum Mollusca; class Gastropoda; order Neogastropoda; family Conidae; genus Conus; species Conus betulinus. Next base: position 7,985 of record JADBJO010023386.1, read on the forward strand.
TGCTAAACTTCAGTGTTCATTTGAAAATTAGTAATGCAAGTCTTAAAGAGGAGATATTAGACGTAAGAGAGAGAGAGAGAGGCAGAGAGAGAGACAGAAACAGAGAGACAGACAGACAGACAGACAGACACACACACCACACACACACACACACACACACAGAGAGAGAGAGAGAGAGGAGAGAGAGAGAGAGAGAGAGAGAGAGAGAGAGAGACCACATACCTCCGAACAGTCCCTTCCATTACCCCTCTCTCCCTATACACACCTCCTCTTTTGCAGCTGTTTTGTAAGCTTATATTAAACTACTCAGGAGTCTTATCCTCTTGAACAGAAAGGATGGCTCACGTCGTCTTAGAAACTCACAAGTTAAATACGTCCAGTAGTCAAAAGGCACGTAATATGAAATATGACTCGGGGGAAAAGATTTTCCTTGCTGTTCTAAACTGATGTTGCTTCACTAAAGAAAAAAAAAAGAAAGAGAATAAAACTGCAGAAATCGTGAACATATTCTGCGATCTAGCTTTGTGACCAGTGGCCATAACGTGGAAAAGGTTGACACAGAGCATGAGAGGAAAGTGAGTGCCGGGGGTAGTGGACAAAATGAGGGGCAAAGCAGGAGAGGGGAGGGGGGTGGGGGGGTGGGGGACGGAATAGAAGACAGGGAGAAAAAATACTTCTCTTCAGTCTAACGAACGCCTTTTTTTTTATGTATCACATATCAAAATCGGTCAACGTTTCCACCACGTTTACAAAGCGACCTGTTATCTTTTTCAGATCAAATGAACTAAGTCATCTACTTACTGCACGTGATGTCTACCGCTATCTGTCCTTGAGGGAAACACTGAGTGCGTGTCTGTTCCAAGGAGGATCTATACCACACTGTGTGGAATCAACCATGGGGTGCTTTCATCTTGCTCTGTTGAACTGGCGCGAGAAACACGTGGGAATACATTCAGTTTAACGTCTACCCCCACAAAGACGATATGGTAGATTTGTAACCATACCATCATGAGGAAGGGGAAGGACACCTATATAAAACCATGATTAGAGAGTGAAGGTAAGATGACCTATAAGACCCATCATTAGAGAGTGAAGGGAAGACGATCTATATAAGACCATCATTGAGAGAGTGAAGGGAAAGAGGACCAATATAGAACACCATCATCAGCGAGTGAAGGGAAGAGGACCAAAACAACACCATCATTAGAATGTGGATGGAAGAGGACCAATATAACGCCATCATTAGAGAGTGAAAAGAAGAGGAGCAATACAACACCATCATCAGAGAGTGAGGGGATGAGGACCAATACAACACATCATCAGAGAGTGAAGGGAAGAGAACCAACAGAACATCATCATCAAAGAGTGAAGGTAAGAGGTCCAATATAACATCATAATCAGAGAGTGAAGGTAAGCGAACCAATAGAACATCATCATCAGTGTGTGAAGGGAAACAGGACCAATAGAACACCATTGGAGAGTGAAGGGAAGAGGACCAGTATAACACCATCATCAGAGAGTGAAGAGAAGATGACCAATATAACACATCATCAGAGAGTGAAGGGAAGACGACCAATATAACACATCATCAGAGAGAGGAAGGGAAGAGGACCATATAACCCAGAGAGTGAAGAGAAGAGGACCCATATAAACATCATCAGAGATCACACATCATCAGAGTGTGAAGGGAAGAGGACCAATATACCACCATCATCAGAGAGTGAAGGAAGAGGACCAATATAACACATCATTAGAGGGAAAGAGGAACCAATAAAACCATCATCAGTGAGGGAATACGAGGTGATCAGAGAGTGAAGAGAAAGAGGACCAATACAACATCATCATTAAGAGTGAAAGGAAGAGGACCAATAGAATACCATCATCAGAGAGTGAAGGAAGATTACCAATATAACACATCATTAGAGAGTGAAGAGAAGAGGACCAATACAACACCATCATTAAGAGTGAAGGGAAGAGGACCAATATAACACCCATCATCAGACAGTGAAGAGAAGAGGACCAACATAACACATCATTAGAGAGTGAAAGGAAGAGGACCATAGAACACCATCATCAGAGAGTGAAGGGAAGATGACCAATATAACACATCATTAGAGAGTGAAGGGAAGAGGACCAATATAACCCCATCATCGGAGAGAGTGGAATGGAAGAGGACCTACCTTTCATTCCACAGGTCCACCAAGAGAGTGCGGTGAGGGGGCCTTTCATTTGCACGATTAGGAAACCAACCAAGTGGGCCTGCAAATATTCTTTCTTTTCTTAAGAGTGGGAACACGCTCTGAGAGGACCTTTATCAGGCACACCAACATTCTGACTGTGGCACCATCCGTTGGAAGAGAAAGTGCTTCCTCTCCATAACACGGTCTCATCTCCTAGGTAAAGGAAGAGGACTCTCTCTTCCCCTCCATCCTCTCTCTCAGCCCTCGCCTCCCTGAAAGGAAAGATGAGCTGAGGGGGTAGGATCGAGCGATCATTAGACGGAGTGCAGGAAAGCGAGCAAACCCATATACACAAACACACATGCATCGAGATGTGCATGGAAGAGGAACCTACCTTTCAATTCCACATGTCCAGGGGGGGGGGGGAAGAACGACAACATATTAGAAACTCGGGAACGGTGAGGGAAGGAAAGGGGGGGAGGTTGGGGCCTTCCATGGCAGATGGGCACGAGAGGAAAACAAAGGATGGGGCTCACATATGGCTTCTTTAGGTTGACACCTGTGGTCTTCAGCGCAGGGGAACTTCTGACTGAAGAACAACTTCGGGTGTTGTGTCCCCTCCATCATCTGCAAGTCCCTTCACCCCTCCTCCTCCTCTCTCTCCTCTCTCGCCACCCTCTCATCCTCCGGTCCTCCTCGTCCTCGTAAACTCGCTCACACATCCTCCCTTCCTCTCTCCCTCCCTCTCTTCTCTATCCCTCCTCTCCGTCTCCTCTCACCTTGACCTCACGCCCTCCTCTCCCTCCTCTCTCCCCTCCGCCCTTCTCTCCTCTCCTCCTCTCTCCTCCCCTCCTCTCCTCCCCCTCTCTCCAATCTCTTCTCTCTCTCTCCCTCTCTCTCCATCTCTCTACTCTCCTCCTTCAGCAAAAAATAATGACCTGCCCTCCAGGTGAGGGCTTGTTACCCTTAGCTATTTTTTGCTGTCAAAAAAGCATTTCCATGTGATGGTGGTATTTTGGCTTTTTAAATTATTGGGGGAAAATTGAATAGCTCTTCATTAGTCGTGGTGATCAGACTGTTTTTCTTCCCACTGAAAAAAAAGGTTTTTGATCTTATAATTAACCGAAACAAAACAAACAAGTACGGTACTCTCGCTCCCACAAGAAAACCATGCATGCACACCACACTCCCTGGAATGCTGCTTACGACAAACCGAATCGCCTGGCAGATATGACAGCACAGAAGGACACAGAACAAACAAGGAAACATCCCCCCAAAAAAGGATGGCTCCAAGCTTGCCTGTATATACCCTTGCTGTGGCCGGACACATCTGCACAGCAACAACTGAAGAATGAATATAAAATTAACATTTATTGAAGACTGGCCACAGCCTTTACAGCCAGAATTCGATCCAGAATACAGTCAGACAAGTACATGGACGATCAGAAACAAACACGGAAACCTCAATGTGATTTGAAACGACAGTAAATACGAAACGAGGCATGGAACAGTAAACACAGTAACACAACAAACCCAATCAGGTAACCCTTGCCTCGCTCCTGATCATTAGAGTTTACATGTGAACAGACTGTTATCACTCATCATATCCGTGCTCCTTATGTGACATGTCATTTGACATAAGTCTGATACGTGACCTTGGAAAAAAATATTTATGAGCTTTTGACTTTAAGAGAGTAGCCCATAGATTTGGGCAGTGCTTTAGTTTTATAGTTAGTGATTCCATTTAGTTTATTAATCCCTTTGGAGAGAGAAGTCAGGGGGGATGGAGAGGGGAGGGGGTGGAGGAGAAAGGGAGAGAGGCGAGCGACGAGAAGGTACGGGAAGGGGGGAGGCTAAGCTAAGGAAGCGGCCCCGTGGATAGAGAATCTCCCCTCGGGTCACGCTCGTGCGCCATCCAGACTAGGTGGCGGTTGGGCGGTGTCTTTGATTAGCTGTGAGCTCATTCCCAGAAACTGAGTGAAATCGAAGAGGGCTGGGAAAGAGATTTTTTTTTTTTTTCGTTCACCGTTTTCTTGGCATAACCTTCAAACCAAAACTGAAAAAGAAAGAGAGTGTGATGAAAGCCTTTGGCGGCTAATTCAAACCACATTATCATGCGTACAAACCATGGGCTCCAACAGCAGCAGCAGCACAGCAGTCAGCATCATAACTAAGGCAAACTGTGCCTTGTAGAATTAAGCCAGACTGTGAATACCATTCTGGATTTGTAACTGCTGATACCATAAAATGCATTGCCCCTTTCTTGCTTGAAAGCATAAAGGGCACACACACACACACACCACACACACACACACCACACACACACACACACACAACACCCACACCACACACACACGCACGCACGCACCGCACGCACAGCACACAAGCATGCACATGGAGCGCGTAAATTTACACGTATGCACATGCGCATACATTTACACGCATGCACACACACGAGTAATGCACACATACACACGCAGAAACATAGAAAAACACACACACACACACCACACACACACACACACACACACACACCACACCACACACACACACACCACAGTGGGAGAGACAGAGGGAAGGGAGACACAGAGAGAGAGGAGGGATACAGACAGACAAAGCCGACTGACAGACAGACAGTCAGACAGACAGAATGGCAGGCAAATGATTGGCATGCAGGCAGTCATATCTCAATGAAAAACGGACTGAGTCTGAATCGAGTATGACAAGGCTGCCCATTAGTACAACATACAATGATACGAAACTCCACTCGGTAAACAGTAAAATCAGCCATGGAGGTTTCATAACCTGGAGCATCACTTTCTGCCAGTGTATTCCAGAGAACTTCCCGGAGACCAACGAACTGAAAACCAAACAAACAAACAGAAAAGAAAGAAAAAATGGAGACATGATAAGAGGCGAGATAGGAAGTTAGAGGACGAGTGAGAGCTTTCATGGGCACGCGCTTCGCCAAAACAATTTACCCAACATTACTCAACAGTCCGCTGACGTGGCTGCAGCAGAAGTGGGATATGTAGCTTCATGGATATAGACATGACCTCCATTTCTGCAAGTGCTGCATCAGAAAATCCCGAGGGGGTGTAGGATGACCTACATAGGCGGTGGATAAACACCAGACTCTGTGTCAAAGGCCCACCCCGACTGCAATACAGGGATAAACCAACACCAGCTGGGCCAGACAGGGTGGTGTCTTCAGAGATTACCATACCTTGAGACTGCTGCTTAAGTGATAGATTCACAGAGAGAGAGAGAGAGAGAGAGAGAGAGAGAGAGAGAGAGAGAGAGAGAGAGAGGAGAGAGAGAGAGAGTATGTTTCCTTAAAGCTAAAGCTGTTGCCACTGATAAAGCGGGCTTAGTGTACAGAATGTAATGCTCAGTATTATTTGCAAAATGACAGATCGTTAGAAATACGTACAATCAGAATACAGCTGAATGCTGGACGATACGCTATGCCGTTTCATGTATTATCTTGACCAGGGGGAACCTACACTAGTCGTTTCCCTCCATTCCTCTCACCACCCAACATGTTTTATGCCCTTGTGTAGCAGCCCCTTCCCGGCCCCTTCCGGAGGCTCCCATACATCCCAGACTCCAGGGAAGGCAGCCGTGTGTTGTTTTAGAGTGCAACAGGAAGGAATCCATCAGTGCTTGCCTGTCGGCATGTATCCGATGGTTTAATGAACGTTGCCAGCGGTCGGTTATATAAACAGGGGGTTTTCAAGTTGCACGGAAAGACCCCATGTCATGAACCCCATGTCATGAGCACTGCCATCACACACACAACACACACACACACACCACACACACACACACACACACCACACCCTAGCCGAAAACAACAACAAGTACACTCCAGTGTGCGGGTTAAGGTTTATGAGAAGACACTGTTAATTCACTTTCAGGGGGAGAAGAAAAAGTAGAGGTGGGGTGGGTAATGTATGTGTACGAGGGGGAAATCCTTTAACGTTTACCTTCTCTTACATCTCTTCTCACCACATCGCTTTTTGGCCACCCTCGCTCCCCTTTTTCTCTCTTCCTTTCCTCTTCCTCCCCTCGGCCTCCCCTCTTCCTCCCCTCTCCCTTCCACGTGTCCATCACACACAAACACCCTACACACACACACACGCCGCACGCACACACGCACGCACGCACGTATGTGCGCGCGCGCGCGCGCGCACACACACACACACAAACACCACATAAACACACACACACACACACACATTCACACACACACACACACACACACACACACACACACACACACACCTTTCTCAGCACACTCTCACCACAGCCATTCAACCTCTCCTTCCTGATCTATTCCCTAAACCATCTCCCCTGCCGCAAGTCGTTCATCACGTTCTTCGGCTGATCGTGCTTTCTTCAAAGGCAAAGTGGTGTTGCTGTGGTGCCATCCCTGTTTTTATTGCCTTCTTCTCCCCCCCCCCCCCCCCCCCCCCCCCCCCCCCCCCCTCCTACCCTCGTCTTCCCTGTAACGTCTCTCCCTGTCCCTCTCTTCTTTACTTCCCCCCTGGCAACCCCCCCCCCCCCCCCCCCCTCTCTCTTCAACTACTCTCCCTGACTTGCTACCCTTCCTCCTTCTTTTCTGTCTACTTCTTTTAATATAACAACAACAATAACAACAACAACAACACAACAACACAAAACCACTATCTCTTAAGCGTTTCCAGTCATCCACGTTATGTGAAAATCTCATTCACAAGGTACACACTGGTGAATTTGCCTGTGAATGTCTTACACCAAGCATTGTTCTTCACACACACACACACCACACACACACACACTCACTCACTCACTCACACAAAAAGGCGTTCTTTTAGGTCGGAAAATGTCTTAAGAAGCGCAGCTTGTGCTTAAGTATATCTCTCTCTCTCTCTCTCTCTCTCTCTCTCTCTCTCTCTCTCTCTCTCCCCATCCCTCTCCTCTCTCTCCCCCCCCCCCCTCCTCTCTCTCTCTTTCTCTACGTCTTGTTTAAACACAACATTCTCTTGCCCCGACTGCTGCACTGCAAGAGAAAGAAAAACGATTCGAACGAAAAAAGTTCGAGCAGTGGAAACAGAAATCAGAAAGGAAAGCAAACTCAAAGACAAGAGGGGAGGGCTCTTGGTGCTGTGGCCGTGACAGGACGTGTCTGGGTGTGGCTGTGTTGCAGACTAGCTTGGATAAAAGGCGTAGGAGGGGTGCCAGCGGGGAGGAACGGGAAACGAAACAACAAAACAAGCAAAGATGATACTGCTCTCTCTCTCTCTCTCTCTCTCTCTCTCTCTCTCTCTCTCTCTCTCTCTCTCTCTCTTCTCTCCCCACTCTCTCTCGTCCAGACAGAATGCAAAGCATGCCAGCTGCCAACGTTTATCTAACTACGCTGGCTTACCGCCTCTGTGAAATAGACACACAACAAGAGGTAATGCCAGCACGTTCTGCAAGGATCCACCCTACCCCCAAGATCAAAGCCTCAGCACCCGGTAGACAGCCCGGTAAGCAAGGCCGGTGAGCATTCACCAGGGGGGCACCCGCTCACGCCCGCCTGCCGTGGATCAAAGATGGGCTTCCAGCAACAGCACGGGGTGCCAGATACGTCTGACTCCTCCCTTAAGTACCGGCACAAAAACAGGTAGCTACCGAAAAAGGCACATAATGGAGTAGGGAGGGTCTGGTGAGAGAGAGAGAGAGAGAGAGAGAGAGAGAAGAGAGAGAGAGAGGAGAGAGAGAGAGAGAGATAAAACGATCATTCATTCACAAAGGCCACAGCCCCATTTGAAGGGGATGAGTAACAAAGAAACATAATGAGGAGAGAGAGAGAGAAGAGAGAGAGAGAGAAGAGAGAGAGAGAGAGAGAGAGAGAGAGGAGAGAGAGAGCCCTGAGCGGTCAAGTTCGAAAGCGTATGAATGAAGAGTTGGTGTCAAAAGAAACAAAATCATAATCTAATCGCTAATCTGCATTTATCACAACAAGGTTAAACAGGTCCTGTTAACCATGACAACTGCTAATGGCATGGGTAAAGTTTTTTTTGTTTTTTTTTTTTTTAAAGAACTGAAATAATGAAAATATATTGGCACAGAGGCTGCCACATCTGATTCTTTACAAAACTAAGAATGTGCCTGACAAAATTGAAACACTGAGCAACGATGGCTATGCTCATAATAGTAGTATTAGTCGTCAATGGTTGTATATCGGGGATAATTGCTTACTGCTTTCACTAGAAACAGCAGCAGCAGTAGCAGTCATGGTGGTGACGGTGAGGGTGGCGATGGTGGTCACGAAAACGTGGCCTGTACACAGTGGGCTAATTAATGGCACTGGCAGTAGGATCGATCACTGATCACACTTGACCCATTGATCACTGCATACTGGGACATGCCTAAACCAATGATACTGCCACTATTTTGGCCTCACAATTTCAGTCTAAATCAGGAAACACTGCTCTGGTTCACGGCGGCACAAAACTCCAAAATAATGCAGTCCCAAAGCATTCTTTAACAAGACATACTGAGCAGCATAATTCGAATATTTAACTGCCCACAGTATTTGATACACAGATTTCCGTCCAGACAGCGACTGCAGGTGCTGTCTGAATGAGAATCACTTCAGACAGTTGATCAGATTCATCTGACGACGTCACTATCACAGCTATGGAGTCCTCCCTATCGCGCGGGTCACCAGGAGCGCGTGCCGTCTGACTTTTTATCAACCAATCAGCACTGAAAGCACTGCCAGACACCAGGTGGCGTCATTCCGTAGCTTAGCTTCCAGACAGACGTTTGACGTCACAATATAACCGCTGCTGGTCCACCGTCTGTTTGGGTTTGGCTTAGCACAAGACCAGTGACGAGTTTTTCTCATGTACCGCGTTAGGGGGTGAACTTTCATCATTCTCAGTTCTCTTTGAGCGTCGTCAGTTCTTTGATAGGAGATGAAGCGATGCACTGGAAAAAAACCCGGGTGCAGGAGATGATGGAGTTTGAGTATGGAACCGCAGATAAGCAGTAGTGTAACAATACCAGTTCATGTGACAACAACAACAAAACAACAATTGAAAGTAACAACAAATTGAAAGTAACCATGAGATGTTGTCAGCAAACAATTGTTTATATATCATTTCCGTGCAAAAAAACTGTGGAATAACATATTGATGTTACACTGGAAAACAAGGAAATAAATTAAAACAATGATATTTTAACGATTAAAGCACCGTTTCATTTTCGAGAAAAGGAAAATGACAAGCAAATATTCTAGAATAAGATGATATTCTTTACAGGAAAAAAAAAAAAAAAAACCCACGTTCATATCTGTGTATGTACATCTGCTTAAAATCTGGCTATCCAAATGCCCATGTCTGAATATAGGCATAGACGTATATACATACAGACAGACATAATACATACATACATACATACATCATACATACATACATACTTACACACACACATACATGCATACATACGTACATACCACATTCATACATACATATTTACATACATCGTCTAATATCACTTGTGGAAAGACGCTAAAATTGAACAACAACAACAACATACGTTCATACATACATACACACAAACATACATACATACATACATACATACATACATACATACGTACGTACGTACAATCACACACACGGGGGTATGCATATACTTTTACCGAAAAAAACAACATTGCACAAAAATTGAATATAAACTGACATGTGTATGATTGACACTCACTGACCTTTCATACTTCTGTGCAGAAAAAGTCATTGTTATGCTATAAAAAAAAAAAAAAAATGTACAAGCCATTTCAAATGTACATTCTTAGGTGTGAACTGAAGCTGTTTTGTATTACTGATAGCAACTTAGACATGCAATAGTGTGGTTTCTCTGATTAGAAGTGATCTATGAATTGACATTTTCTTTGGCAACCATCAGATTCAGTTTAATCACAGCCAAGCCGACATGGGGTGAACATGTAGTAGCTTACTGGAATGTTCTCAGGAAATAGAGTGAAATGGAACAAGCAAAGCGCGCGCACGCACGCACGCACGCACCCACACAACACGCGCACGCGCACACACACACACACACAACACAACACACACACACACACACACACACACACACACACACACACACACACACACAAGAAGTTTCTCTCTTTTTACCTCCTTCAAAATCGTCCTAGAAATGGAACTTATGTTGATAAAACTCCATTTTTTCTGAGATTCAGAGAGAGAGAGAGAGAGAGAGAGAGAGAGAGAGAGAGACAGACAGACAGACAGACAGACAGACAGAGAGAGGAGAGAGAGAGAGAGAGAGAGAGAGAGAGAGAAAACAGAGAGAGAGAGAGACAGAAAAACAGACGGGACAGACAGACCAGAGAAGCTGGGGAGGAAAGGAGCAGGGTGGAGGTGGGGAGAGTGGGGTGGCGTGAAGAGAACGAGAGGAACAAAAGATGGTCTGCCGGTACCTAGCCTTTTTTCAGCTGGGCGTTGACAAGACACCGCGGGATCGAGTTCTCTAACGCGTCGCACGTGATATCTGTTATTTCCCTGTCCATCTCAACAGCCTGTCCTTCTGCTGGGGTCAGTCATCGTGTTGATTATCCTGACTATCCCCTTCCCCCACCTACTCCCCCCCTCCCCCGGCCAGCCCCTCCTCTCCCGTCCTTCACCACCCCACCCCCTCTTCCCACTCTCCCCTTTCACACCCGACTCCCCCTTTCACACAGCGTGGTTATCTCCCTTCAGCCACTGTAAGTTATTCACACGCCTTTCTCGTGGTAATTCGCAATTCAGCTGGTAAAAGCACTCCCATAGTGATTCTATATCATGGTTGTATATCCCCCTTGAAAAGACTGAGATTGTTCTTAATCTTCCCGGTTTAAGAGAGAGAGAGAGAGACGGAGAGAGAGAGAGAGAGAGAGAGAGAGAGAGAGAGAGAGAGAGAGAGAGAGAGAGAGACAGACAGACAGACAGACAGACAGAATAGACAGACACACAGAGAGGTCTCCCATGCGATCATTCCACTGCCAGAGGAATAAGCATGACCCCAGAAAGATAGCATGTCTGCTGCTAGAACGTGGCGTTAGAGACCAACAAGATAAGAAGATACACACGAAGGTATTGGCTTGACTTAATATGGGTATCTCCCTACCCACATTCACCCACCCACCCACCCACACCCCCTCCACCATCCCTTCCCCCAATGCCTTTCTCTGCCCTTTTTCACTCTTTAACCTCAGGTCTCCAATCTGGAAGCCTGTGGAAGCTTGTGTGGGCATGTTTCCTGTGCTGCTGCGCTGGTATATAAGAATATCTGTAGCTGAAACTGTTTACATGGTGAAAATGGAATTTGATGATTACGTTGCTCGTCGTAGTAAATGTTTTTCCTTTTTTTTTCAGACGAGGTGAACCGTTTTTTTTTTTTTTTTTTCTTTTTCTGTTGAATATGATAAGTCTCATCAGTAATTTTGTGCAGCTTATTCTGTTTCTAAAGGAGGGATGGGGTGGGGGTAGCAACATTCTCTCCTCTCTCTCTCTCTCTCTCTCTCTCTCTCTCTCTCTCAGCCACGCCGTTTCCATTTTCTGCATTACTCCTAGCACCACTTCTCCTTGCTCTTTTCTTCACACAGCCACACCTTCGTAGCACGCAGCGCCAGCAATCCACAGGGAGCAGTCAATATGAAATAGCCATGAAGCAACCAGCAAGAGGGGACACCTGCTTCTCAGTTCAAACTTTACTCTCTCTCTTTTGAATGCATTTGCCCTATTTCTCTTGATCTGTTTTCGGTTTTTGCTATTTTTTGTTCTAGTTTTCTAATGTCCTGTTTTTCTTGACAAAAATATCGAGACGTTCTTGTAATCAGCTGAATCTATTTTAAACCCATTCATCAGGTAAAATCTGAGTGTTGAACAAACAAGAACCGAGCAAACAGCAAGTCTAATATAAAAATTATACAACTCTGTACTTTTTGTATACTTTTACTTTATCTATAAGAAAGGTCACCCTCCCTAGGACCCCTCTCTCCTTCTCTGTACCTCACACACGCTGTGGCGACACTAGACAGAGATCTAAAAGGCTGATAGTGACGTGATGATTTGAAATGTCGTCATAGTCTGCGAACATTAACAAGTCTCAGTCCTTGTGACTTGAAAACCGAACTCCCCCAGATACAGGAGCAAACAAAAAGCTGGAAAAGAAAACAAAAACGTGTTATACGTGTTTCCAGTTTTCCCCTGTATATCCACTTTCCCCTTTTTTTCTTGTTTTTACTGGGACGACAACTCACAGGATGACCCTATCTCTCTCACAGAGTGCCAGAGACTTGCGGCTATCGGGGAGAACGTCAGCCAGGCACCCGATGGTTTGAACCTGTGATCTATGAATAATCTAATCCGATTCTTCTACTTGATGATAAAAAATCAACACACCACACACAACACACACACAGAGCAAACCTATGCACCTTCACCCTTGGGGTGGGGGCTTGTGGGCAACCAACTCATTCTCCACAGAGTATGAACCTAAATATATTGCAATGCACTCATTGAACAGTAGGCTAACTGCAGATTCAGTTTCTTTGTCGATTGAAAAAAAAAGTTTGCGAGACCAGGCGAAGTCGAAACACTCTTTCTAACTCAGAACACATATATCTATGATCGTTTCTGAGTTATTTCAACACAGTATCATGACAAAAGTACTACTCCCTTTTGCCGATGGACATCGATGTTGTTTGCGTCTGATCGTCTGCACTAAGAGTAAGAGGAATTGGAAATCGGAATAGATTATTCATAGGTCACAGGTTCAACCAATCGGTGCCTGGCTGACGTTCTCCCGATAGCCGCAAGTGTGCCAGAGGATCACTCTCCTTCCAGACATGTTTGAGGAGTTGGTTTCACTGTGATACCAGATCACTCCCACACAGCATCTCTTTCAGTCTGAATGCAGCTCTTTGATTTGTTATAGCGTTCCGGTGTGGCCTCGCCCTACTTAACAACCTAATGGATGGCTGTGCAGTGGATCAGTCGGTGTGTGCTGGTGGCACAGTAGGTATGCGGTCCTCTGTATCAAGCACGCAAGCCAGTCCAGTGAAGGATGGGCATAGTGGATAATGCACTTGCCTAGTTACAATAATACTTCAGGTTCGTGGTTCCAGTCTTGTATGGAACTGCTTGTGAGGTTTGTTATCGGTGTGGTTGCTGTTATTGTTGCTGTCGTCGTCGGTCGTCGTGTTGTTGTTATTGTAAACATCCCTTTCATTTGAATTTATTGATGTAAAATCTTTGAGATTGAGACAATAAACATGAGAGAGAGAGAGAGAGAGAGAGAGAGAGAGAGAGGAGAGAGAGAGAGAAGAGATAAAGAGAGAGAGCAATAGAACACCTCTCAACAATCATGAGGTGGGCATGTGGGGGGGGGAGCTGGTAAATCCGGGGGAAAAGAAAGGGGGGGCAGGAGAGGGGGGGGGGGGGGGGGGGGGGTTGATGCAGGGGGAGCGCGGGCGGGAGGGGGGAGGGGTCCGTGATGACCTACATAGGTGGAGAGATAAGCACCAGACTCCGTTGTCAGTGGCGCGGCCCAGAATGCAATACAGGGATAAACAAACACCAACAACTGGGCCCGACAGTATAGAGGCTTCAGTAACGTCACACACCTTGACTTGCACTGCCCGCCGAAATGATAGATGCACAGAGAGAGAGAGAGAGAGAGAGAGAGAGAGGAGGAGAGGAGAGAGTAGAGAGAGAGAGTGAGAGTTTGAGGAGAACGGGACAAGATAAAAAAAAAAGAAAAAAAAGGTGTTCTGCTCTGGCACCCCACGTTTTTTTGCTCGGTGTTGGAAAAGTCAGACATTGCGAGATGGCATCCTGCCGGCTTTCCATATGACATCTGCTTTTGTTGCTGTCTCTTTTAACGTTTTGGTCGTTCTGCTGGTCAGTCTTCGTATTAGGTAGGTATTCTGGCCACCACTCCCACATAACTACCATCCTCCGCCCCCATCTCTCCCCCACTCCCCCTCCCGCCCCTCCGCTCTTCCCCAACATCCTCCTTTCCCCCCCTTTTCCCACTCCCTCCTCTCGCCCCCCTCTCTGACCCGCTGTACCTACTATGGTTACCCCCCCCCCCCCCCCCCCCCCCCCGCCACCCCCCCACCCTGTGTGCCACATTACATACCTGTACTTTTCTCGTGGTAATTCAATTTGAGCTGATAAAAGTACTCCCTTGGTGGTGATTCCGCAATGTGGGGAACATGTCCCGTTAAAAAAAAAAAAAAGATTGAGATATGTAGTAATGTTTCTCTGGGAAAAAGTGAGTGAGCGAGCCAAGCAAGCAAGCCACAGAGAGAGAGAGAGAGAGAGAGAGAGAGAGAGAGAGAGAGAGATAGGAGAGGGAGGGGAGAGGAGAGAGAGAGAGAGAGAGAGAGAGAGAGAGAGAACAGACAGATCAGGAACACAGAGAGAGAGAGAGACAAGAGACGAAGAGAGAGGGAGAGAGAGAGACAAATCACAGAGAGAGAAGAGAGCGAGAGAGAAGATGGTGGGGGTGGGGTTATTTCCCATGCAGTCACTGGGATGCCAGGGGAATGAGTAGGAGCTCAGAAAGATAACAGCTCTGCTGCCAACATGTGGCGTCAAATACTGACAAGATAAATGAATACATGAAGACATCGGCTTGACTTAATAGGAATATGTCTCTCCTTCCCCCTCCCCCCATTCCCCCACTACCATCGCTACCATCGTCCTGTTTTTCAATTCCTTTCCCTATGCCCTTTTTCTACCCTGTTCCCATTCTAACCTCTGTCGCCAGTCAAGAGCACTATTGAAGTTCACGGGCCATGTTTCCTGCCCGTGCTGTTACTGAAGCAATGTTTTGTATCTGTAAGTGTTCACAGTGATTAAAACAGAAATGGATGAATATGTTTGCTCTTTCCTTAGAATCATTTTTTCTTCTCTCTTTTTATTTTTTTTTTTTCATATAGACGAGGTGAACTGGTCTTTTCCAACTGAAGGTGATAGACTACTTTGAGTGTACCCTAGGCTATTTCAGAAAATTGGGAGTCGTAACACACACTCACTCTCTCTCTCTCTCTCTCTCTCGATCTCTCCTCTCTCTCTCTCTCTCTCTCTCTTGTTTCTTTTTGCGACCTCATTACCCATGCAACATTACTAGCATGACTCCCATGCCCATGTCCTGATCTTCATTCGTAGCGGCATCTTTGGAAACCAGTCACCGTTAATTGACAGGGAGCACTCAATTTCAAGTAGTTGCAAACCAGCCTTTCACCAGCAGTTTGACAGGGAGCACTCAATATCAGTCGTCACGAGGTACCCCATCCTCCCCCAGACGACTCTCTGCCTTTTCAATTGACATCTATTTGCTATCTTTTAAAACACACTTGCCCTCTTAGCCTCTTTATTTATTTCCATTTTGATATGTTCAACTTTTCATCTGTTGTACTTTGCTGAGAGAATTTTAAAAAAAGCATAAACATTTTTCTCATATTTATTCAGCTGTATCTATGTTGACCTACTTTTTTACAGACAAATTCAGGATTTTGAACAAAATGAGATATCTGAACAACATCTCTTACATGACATACCTCTAACATGCTTTTTTACTTCGTTTCGTTCATGGAAAAAGGTCATCATTCCCCTCCCTCTTTCTCCACACCTCACGCGTGTTGCAATAGTGACACTGATTGTGAAGTCTTTGCTCGAAATCTTGTTATAGTCGTTGATGTGACCAATTTCAGGCACTTCATCGGAAGACTGAAACTCCCCAAGGAACAACATTTTGCTGAAGAAAATACATGCTAGCTGTCCTTATCATCGACTTTTCCTATCATGTTATGCTTGAATTAGGAAAACAATTCACAGATGGTCCCCAGTTTTCTCGCAGAGTGCACGAAGATCAATTCCAGGCGTGCTGGGAGTTAGTTTTTACTGTGATAGTAGAACACGCCCACTCAGCATCTCTTTCAGTCTGAGCTGCAGCTCACTGATTCGTACCTCGTCCCTGTGTGGCCTCGCCCCAACTTGAGATCTGATGGATGGCTGTGCAGACGATCAGTCAGTGTGTGCTCGTGGCACAGTGGCGTTATGTCTCTCTGTATACAGGATTGTGGGTTAACGCCCATCTTCGCAGTATGTATCTTCCAGTATGTGGTTCCAGTCTTGTTTTAAAATTTGCCACCATTCTTGCAAAAATTGTCCAAAAATAACTGACACAGATGCTCCCATGTCGGTGAAAATACTCAACAATATCATCTTTTCTGTTGAAATAAAAGCAGGTGGGATGTCGACTCGATAACTGAGGAATTAGTTCTTGATATTCCAGGGGAACGAAAGTCATGCATGTCAATCCCTTTCACACCAGCGTTTGCAAATGCACATAAGGTGTGGGCCAAAAAAACGACTTCCTTTTAATACAGCACGGTGGGCCAGTTAAATTCAGGTTTTGACCGCCAAAAGTAATATGGTAGCCGGCTGATGACGACCACCCGAAAACAGTGGAGTGACTCATTTCCACAACCTCTGACAAAGGCACTACAAGGCCACTACAAAGGCACTACGGCATCGCTTTTAAGATGAACTTGGTTGTGACTATGGGTGAATTATTATATAAGCTTGGGCACCAGCGAGGTTTTGAAACATGTGATTGCAGACTCAGTGTCAACCACCTCAGTTCAGGTCAGGCACCCTGAGTTTTTCATCTTACCTTCCCAATCTTCAAGTTGTTCCCCCATAGGTTACAATACGCTCTAAAAGTGCTGCATATTCCCTCCATTACCCTTTAAAGCATGTGGCAATCTGTGTGTGAATACCAGCATCATTAAACAAAACTAATTTCCTCAAGCAGTTTTTAATAATCTGTTTTGTACATGAATGTCCTCTCCTTCCCCCCCCCCCCCCCCCCCCCCTCCCCCCCCCCCCCCCCCACCCCCCCCCCCCCCCCCCCCCCCCCCACCCCCCCCCCCCCCCACCCCCCCACCCCCCCCCCCCCTTTTTTTTTTTTTTTTTTTTTTTTTTTTTTTTGATTCCCTCATATTCTTCTGCAGATTTTTCACCCGTAAATTTTTTTCTTCAAACTACTAGGGCATAACGCCAGCAGTTTTCCCCAAGCTTTGCATATTTCCAATATTTCTTGTTTTACATGCAGCAAAGGACTAGTACACTGACTCCCAATCCGAAGATAATATCAGTTTTCACGTGATTTTTTATTTGCTTCCTCTCTTCTCTCTCTCTCGTTCGTCTCTCTCCTCTCATCTCCTCCTCTCTCATCTCTCTCTCTCTCTCTCTCCTCTCTCTCTCTCTCTCTCTCTCATCATAGGAACACAGGTGAGTTTTCGATCGAAATTCAACCCAGTTCTAATACTGCCTGACCCTTCTACTTGTACCCTTACACTCTCTATCCAATACGGGTCAAGCCTGGGTTTGTGTACTTGACCAGAAATGGCCTGCACCTAATTTTTCCCCTGCCATTTTTTTCCCCCCCCCTCCCCCCCCCCCCCCCCTAACACCCAACAGTTTTATGCCTTCGGCGTTGAAGCAGCCCCTTCCGGAAGCCTCCCATACAGCCCAGACTCCTATGAACGCAGCCCGTGTGTTTTGTGTTTAAGTGCAACAGGAAGTAAACTCCATCAGTCTTGGCTGGTCCCGCATGTAAGCCGAGGGTTTTAATTGAACGTGCCTCCAGCGGTCGGTTATATAATATGGGTGTTTTCAAGTTTGCACGGAAAAGAACCCCATGTCAAAGGAACAATTACACAAACCACACCCACTACACACCACCACTCACGCACGCACCGCACGCACGCACGCACGCACGCCACGCAACGCACACACACCTCACACAACACACACATCACGGAAAAAAAACCTACAACCACAGTGTGCCAGGCTAAGGTTGAGAACAAATTGGCTCCTGTATAGTAACCTTCTAGGGGGGAAGTACGTAAGATTAGTTTGTGAGGGTAAGGGTGATTTCTTGTGTACGATGCGACAAATCTTGTTTTGGTAAACCTTGTCCCTTTAGACCCCTTTTCTTCATTAAAATCGCCGCTTTCCACCCCCCCCCCCCCACCCCCCACCCCACCCCCCCAATCGTCCCAATGGCCCTCCACCACCCTCCCCCTTCCACCTGTTTCCCGCCCACCTCCCCCCCACTTTACCACACCCACGCAAACTTCTTCCTCAGAATCCATCCTAAACCTTCTTCCCTGCCACTTGTTCCATTTATTCCACGTTCTTTTGGCTGAAGGTGCTTTCTCCTTCCAAAGTCAAACGGAGTTGTTTGTGGTGCCATCCGTATCTTACCGTTTCCCTGTTTCCCTTCTTTCCTTGTCCTCCCTGTGATGTTTCCCCTGCCCAACGCTCCCCGCTCCCCCTTCCCCCTGACAGCCCTACCCCTCCCATCCCCCCCCCCCCCCCCACTTTCCCGTTCCCTTCTACTAGGCTTACCAACTTA
>JADBJO010023387.1:0-17500 GCA_016801955.1 Conus betulinus
AGTCCATTCCGATCACCAGGGTCCGGTATCAGCATCATACATCCTCGCGCACGTGGCTGCGCGCGTCACTGCGAGCGCTAACACGTGCACATCCACGCATACACATACGCACTCACATACCCTCACACATGCTACTTCCTCTCTCTCTCCCTCTCTCTCTCTCCTCTCTCTCTCTCTCTCTCTCTCTCTCTCTCTCTCTCGTAATACATGAAAATCCTTAACTGTTAACATATTGATGAACATGTTTTTTATACCAGTGACATTTGAATTATTTTTGTTAATAGCAAATCAGACAAAGGAAACAAGGAAGTATCCGATTCGTTGATAACTTTCACATGGTTACTACAATTCTCTTTACATTTAATGTTTGATAGTACACCATTCTTCCTCCTTCTTCTTTCGCCCTCCCCCTTCCCGCTCTCGCTCCACTCCGTCCCCCGCTCGTTCAACCCCCACCCCTTACTTTTTTCTCAATACAATAACACGTGCACGCATGTGCGCATGCGCGAGTGCACACCGAGCATGATGCATGCACACACACACACACACACACACACACACACACACACAACAGAGTTTCCACCCATTCTAATTTAGACAGTCATATGATCAGGGTGGTGTATATAGAAACTATTGAAGTCTGGACTGGTTCAGGAGCTGTGACGCCATGTTCAGCAGTTGGAGGGCGTACTCCCCAGTCTGCTGGGACGTATCTCCAACACACCAGGCGGTAGGAGGCACAGCTGCCACTGGGTTCTGGAAGCTTCGCTGGCAGCTTGGTGGGGGAGTCTTCCAGGAGCCCTCTGTGGCTAGATGGGATTCTGAGAAGTGGGAGGTGGGTATGAAACGGAGGGACACCAGGGTCCTTGGAGTGAGGCCTGGGACTGGTTGGGAATAGGGGGGTAGGTAGCCCGGCTGGCTTCATGTACTGGGACAGTCCTGTTTGTCCTGAGGCTGTCTGGAGATCGAACGCTGGAAGGCCTCGCCCACGTTGGTATACCGCTGCTGTGAATGAGCAGGGACACCTGTTGAAGGGAGGCTGATAGGCCTCAGTGGTGTTGTAACGCGGCTGTGGGTGACCAGGCTCTGTGTTGATGGGAGGCTGAACGGCCTCGACGGCGTCGTAGCGCTGCTGCTGCGGAACACGTCGAGCGGGAACGGCGTCCTCGGTTTGAGCCTGGTGTGTCCTGGGGTCGGTCCCATCCTCCCTGTCTCTGGGACGGCAGCATGGGGTAGTGGATCATGGAAGAGAGATGGATGGGGCGCCAGCCGCATAGCAACCACGTCCTGAATACTGACCAAACTCAGGGCGTGAGTCTACCCTGCCACCGTGCTGGGTGCTGTCAAAAGCACCTGGCCGCTGCTCCATTTGCCCATCACTTTCGGGCTGTCGCTGTGACGAAAAGCCACCTTCACTATGTCGGCTGTTGGTCTGACGAGAGAAACGTGGCAAAACTGCATAAAATTGATGGCTAGTTTTGCAGTACCTTTAAAACTGGGGTGAACAGGATCTTTGTAATATGCGAGTCTTGGGGCACCATTCTTAGTAATAACGTATCATGATTGTCGATCAGGTTGATTTCAGCAGCAATGCAGGCTGTACGCAAGGTTCTGTTGGAGGGAAAGATCGAGTTATTAAAAGGGTGACGTCCTCGTGCCGGGACGATGGAGCTGAAGGTGATGGCAGCTGAAGGGAAGGAGATCTTGCAGAGATTGATAAGTTCTGTCCACTGTGTCATGGGCACAGGGCCAGCGGGGCAATCATTGACCCCTACATGGACAATCACATGCTGGATGTGGGTGAATTTGTCTGGTATTGCGCCCCAGCCACAGCATCAGATCCTTCGTTGTCATCCCGGAACACACAGTTTGAACACCCTGTCTTTCTCACTGCCAAGACGTCTTGATCGATATACCTCAGGACAGAATCACCTATGAGGACCGAAGAAAAATACCCGGGAATCTTTATTTCGCGTAAAATTTGCGCTGGGGACTTGTCCTGACTGACTGATTGAAGATGAAGGTTTTGTTCAGTATCTGTTTTACCCTCCTGTATACTAGAATCGTTTTGGTCACATTTCTGTTCAATAGTGTCAGCGCTGTCCTCTCCTAAGACCTGAAAGGAATTGTGAATAGAGACAGGTGTCGATGGTGTTTGGTGTGGTCACAGGGCTATTTTGCTTCAAGGATGTCCTGGAGGTGGACGTATTGTTTGTAGACATTTCAGGACTATGTGCAGTGTCACGTGGGTGTTCCTCATCACAGAGAGTTGAAGGATCGCGGATGTCAGGAAAGAGGTGTTCTTCCGCTAGCAGGATGTCTGCTGTGTCATACTGTGTGGAAGTGGTAGTAGTGCGAGCCTTTTCCATCTGAGTTTTAATCTGAGATTGGAGGGTTCCTAATTGTGTTTTCAATGAATGATTCTCCTTACTGATAGTATTAACTGGCTTTCTAAGCTGTTGAAGCGTTTCTGAAAAAGACCCACTGACTCTATCAGAGTTTCTATTTTTTGACTGATGTAATGTTTTAATTTCATTTTTAACCGCTATTTTCATATCTTCTAGATATGAAATAAGTTTGTTCTGATATTCAGAAGTTCAGCGGCCAGTGTGTCCTGATTGTCCTCCAATACCTGAAGTTTGTCGTTGGTGGTTCTGTCAAACAGTCTTTTCGGACACAGCGTGCGTCGTCTCTGACGTTTACTGCGCTTCTTGCGTGCAGCACTGCTTTGACCACTTGCTGTGTCATGTTGAGTGCCTTTGACACGGACAGACTCTCCTCCTCCCAGTCCCAGTGGTGTGACCTGTGAAGGCTGAGCGTCAACATGGGAGCTAGCTACAGTTTCCAGTGTCAGTCTCTTCTGAAGACATGTGCATACCGAAACCAGACATATCATCCATATTTGATCGATCATCACTTACTTCACTACTGGCAGCAGTCACAGGACCTGGGGACTGGACAAACGGACTGTCTAACTGTGTGTTGTCTTGTACAGGTGCTGAGGGCTGGATGATGGCAAACTCCTCTTGCACAAAGCAGATAGGGAGACGAGTCAGTTCAGACAGCAGATGCTGTATATCCTCAGTCTGACAGAACTCAGTCACCAAGTCTGTGAGCACCCGGCACTCATCCTGGTCCCACTGCCTACAGTCAGATCCCTGACACAGTAAGGTGCCTGTGCCTTGTCTGGTGAAGTAGAAGGAAAGTGTGATTTTCTTCGATCCATTCACGTAGAATCGAACCACCGATTTACTAAGGCAGGTAGGGATGGGATAACTAATCCATAAAGGAAGTGACAGAGCTTCGTCATCATAATCGAAGTCTGAGAGTTCTATTTTGATTGAATTCTCTGAGATTCCAGAATACCGATAAAACAACGAGTTCCTCCACACTGACAATTCCCTAACCGAACAGGAGAAACGTTTCTGTAGTGGGTCAAAAGTTGGTTGAAGTTTATTGTCTTGACCAGCAGGTGCCTGTTCCATTGTTTACATTTTGTCATGCCCCATTTCCGCCCATATCAGCTGACAGCAAACACACGCATGTATGCATAGGCACCGGACCGCTGGCTACTAAGTTACACTTCACATTCTGTAAGATACAATACGCTATAGAAACAATATAACACGAAAGGCTTAGCTTTTTTTAGGCGCCTATGGTCGACCCTACCTGAATTGTCTGTGAAAAGAAAGAAAAATAAAGTCAACATATAACACGTGTGTTGCACGTGCGCAAACCGCTGACTCCAATTGACCTTACAGCAGGCCTACGAATATAGCGTGATCACTGTTTACGGTACGGCAACTCCTTCATTATTCATATTAATTACAAATCAGTGATTACCGACGTACTAAATAATTATGTGATAAACAGAGTCCACATTCCGTTGCATAGATACATCATACATCAGCCACTCAAAAATCACTGCGATCAACCACTTTGATGTTCATTAATTCCAGGAAAAACACAGAGCGACAAAAACACGACTTGATAGCGTTCAGGTAGTCGGAAGAAGAAGAAGAAGAAGAAGAGAGAGAGAGAGAGAGAGAGAGAGAGAGAGAGAGAGAGAGAGAGAGAGAGAGACGACATACAGACAGACAGACAGACAGAACGACTCATCCAAAAAAAAGTATAACCTCATGCGACGAGGAAAAAGAACATTTGCATAAAAAAAAAAAGTGCATTAGCACTTTTCTAACTTACTCTCTATCTCCCTTCTCTCTGTCTCTCTCTGTCTGTCTGTCTGTCTGTCTGTCTGTCTGTCTGCCTCTCTCTCTCTCTCTCTCTCTCTCTCTCTCTGTGCGTCTGTGTGTGTGTGTGTGTGTGTGTGTGTGTGTGTGTGTGTGTGTGTCCGTGAGTGTATGGGTGGGTTGTGGGTGGGTGAATGCGTGCGTGCTAGCATGCGTGTGAATGTGGGGTTTCCTGGGGGTTGGGGGGTGGGGGAGGGCGGTAATCTGCCTCGCATGCATCAGTTGTCAGGTGACTCATTTGAACTGACATGCTATTTCATATATCACTTTACATGGTGTGTCATTGTGCCCCAACAAGAACCATCTAGGTTATGAGGGAAGGTTTGTTGAAAAACATTTTCTAGTGTCAGGACATGAAAAGACTTGTATTTCTTATCTTTGGTAAATACGTATATGTATGTATGTATGTATGTATGTATGTATGTATGTATGTATGTATGTATGTATGTATGTATGTGTATGTATGTATGTATGTATGTGTGTATGTATGTGTATGTATGTATGTATGTATGTGTATATGTATGTATATGTATGTATGTATGTATGTATGTTTGTTTGTTTGCATGTATGTATGTATGCATGCATGCATGCATGCATGCATGCATGTATTTATGTATACATGTATGTATGTATGTATGTATGTATGTATGTATGCATGCATGCATGCATGCATGTATGCATGCATGCATGTATGCATAGATGTATGCAGGATTTGTGCGGACACTTTGAATGTCAGTTCACGGTACTAAGTGTCTGCAGGGGAACAAAGTGTCCGCATGCGGACACTTTGTTTCTGCGGACACTTTGTACCGTCACAGTCTCGTTGGCTTGAATGTATTGTGACAGTGTAATGTATGTGTGCCGCAGCCTGGTTGATGCAGTCGCGTCGACGCACGTGAACTTTTGTGTTTTATAATACGGTGTGTGTGTGTGTGTGTGTGTGTGTGTGTGTGTGTGTGTGTGTGTGTGTGTGTGTGTAAAATATTAGGATTAACTCATTAAAGCAACTCTAGAAGTGATAATGGTCACAAGGTCACGACGAACAGATATTGGTGTCTTTTCAGAGTGGTGGTGCAAAGAACAAGTGTCGCACGCAGTTGGTGAACTGTCTGGGCCTTCTGTCTTGTTAGCATGACACAATAATTTACTTCACTTTACTTTCGTGACGTTGTTTGTAAGTAGCAAACGAAGATGGTGTGGCTCAAAACTTCTCAGAATTATGGTGTTTGAAATCTATGCCAGTTTTGCTGTTTATAGACTTTTGTGGTTTTTCAACAGTTTAACTTTAAACACATGTAAGCTAACGCAAAAACGCGTGTCAGAAAGAGCAGAGCTTTGTCCAAAGAAAAAAGTTGTTTTTCTCTGGTCACACGACCCTACTTAATTTTCCCTGCCGACCCTAGACTTTTTCTTTTATTCTCCTAACACACACACACACACACACACACACACACAAAGCAGTCAAGCTTGTATCGAAAGTCAATGTTTTGGAAGACCCAAGTACCACACTTTTTTGGAAACTATAGTAAATTGACGCTGTTAGTGACATACTTTTATTTTATCTGCAAGTGTACGCCAGGATTGCAAACACATTTTGAGTCGTCTTTCTCCTTCTTGAGACAAATCGTTTTCTTCCAGCAGAAATAAGATTTTGTGGTTTCTGTACTGAAAAAAAAAAAATCTTTAAAAAAAAAAGCCGACCTTCCCTATTTTTTCAGCCATGTTACCAGAAACAAATAATACTTTTTTGCCTTTGGTAAGGGCTGCGTTGTTTAGCAGAGTAGTGTTATTTATACAGGGTCTATTTGTAAAGTACTATTGGTTAAAAAAAAAAGTAAATAAATAAAGGGGGGGGGGGGGGGGGGCGCAGGGAGGAGGGAATAGTTAGCAAAGACATCAACACGCCGATAAAAAAGAAATGGATGATCATTGTACTTATGTCTTGCTTACACCCAGGTTGCCGCCGTGTTGATGGGCGTGGACACTGAGTAGCGCTTCGTCCCTGTCTTCTGTGGTAAGAACTCGCAGACTGTCGCCTTGTCGATTCTTGTAAAACAGATCATTGCCCTCAGGGAGAAAGAACTTCTTGCTGTCTCTTCTAAAATTTCTTTTTCTTATGTCAGAACTCTTTTTAATTCTGTCTGTCTGGTATGATCTTTTTCTCCGATGTACTTCTTCAGTTCATCTATCTTGGCAGCATCCATGTCGTTCAGAGACCAATGTCAAACTGAACCCCCCGAGAGAACATTGTCGGAAAGTTATTCTGCCAATAAGTCATTATTCGAAATGTCCAGTTTATACTCCAGCCAGATTATATGAACCGCTCGTTGCATTTGCGTAGCACACTGATTAGATTGTTTGGTAAATCCGCGCATTAGTAGATCTTCACAGCAATATAGGTCTCCGTGTCGATAGATCTATGTATAAACTTACTTTATTACTGAGTTTGTAAATGCACAGTTTCTGCAGGGTTTGTCTGGTTTGATTGATTTTTACTTTTTAAACTTCATTTATTTTATGTTTTGGCTTGCTTGTTCTTATGCATTTAGGGTATGTATGCTTGTATGTCTCTGTGTGTGAGTAGGGATGTTGATATGGTTCTCAAAAATTGGACAGAAGTTCAGACGATAGTCAATCATCGACCCAGGATTCTTTCAAGCATATTTTTATAGTGGAGATCTATCGACATGCATCATCTTGCACGCTGCGGAACTGTCAAAGTAATTACGGGAGACCTGTTGATGTGGAGATCAACCAACATGCCTGTACCCATCTTGCATGCTACTAGAGCCAGATAGTTTCGCTAGTTTATTTTCAGATAGGCATATTTTTCAAAACGCATGCAAGCTTCCAAAAATGAAAGTTTTCTGCCAAATCTGATAATTTTTACTCAAAAGCACACCCTTGTAACATTTAATGAACAATCATTTCGTGTAAAAAAAATAGTCTGAAAAATGTTATTGATTACTACATAAAAATTCTTTGATTCCTTGTTTTCAGAGCTCGGTTGCTGAACCTTGTGGCTTGAGCATAGACTGACTCAGCTGATGCCTTGGCCGTGTCGGCGTGTAGTCCTGCGACACGTTCCAGTCTGTATGCGCTTTTATCGTAACTTCACAGTCTGAAAACGGATGTCGTTTAGCCGACAAACGAAGCTGTACTCCTTACAGCTTGCCGCAAGTTCTCGTCTGACCAGTCTCCCGGAAGGCGCCAGGAACTAACCGCTCTCTGTGAGGAGTTCCAGGATGTGCTGACGGATGTTCCACTACGATGTAATTTGGAGTGTGCTCTCTGGAGCTGAACCAACACGAACCTATCGGTGTCAAGCAATACCCCCATCCTCACTCCAAAACAAATGTCGTCAAGGATGAGATCCGCGCCATGCTGAAAATGGGGGTGATTGAACGGTGTAGTTCACCCTACTCGTCTCCCGTGCTGCTGGTAAAGAAGTCCATGCCAAGATGTGGTTTTGCATCGAGTTCCGATCCTCGAACAAAGTACTCTGTTTCGACGCAGAACCTACGCCCGACGTAGATAAGATGTTCGCCCAGCTAGCAGAGGCCAGGTTCTTTTCCAAATTGGACCTCGCGAAGGGGTATTGGCAGATACCCATGGACCCAGTAGATCAGGAAAAGACTGCGTTCACTACTCCAGAAGGACAGTTTCAGTTGCCTGTGATGCCCTTTGGGCTGAAGACAGCAGGAGCTGTCTTTAGTCGCATCATGCGGCTCATGCTAGAGCCTCTGCAACTGCCTGAAGCCCAGAACTTCATCGACGACATATTGCTGGATACGCAGAGTGTGAACGTCACCAAGAAGTGCTGCGCACTCTGTTTACTCGACTCCGAGAGGTACAGCTGGCCGCCCGACCCACCAAGTGCCTCCTAGCAGAGAAAGAGCATAATGACAGCCTGTTAAATGAACTCATGAATTCCATTCAGAACCAGAAGTCTTTTGGGGATCATGTTCATAAAATGTCTAGAAAGCGATCACAGTGTTCAAATGATATTCCTGTGCATGAATGGTACCAACATTCCAGCAGTTTGCTGGAAAAAGACGATGATGAGAGTGTCATTATGGAGGAAGCGTTAACAGATGAGCACGGAGAGGAAGTTTGTCTGCTTGACAGACTAATATCTAAGGAGGAGTTATTACTTGCTGTACGGAAATTGAAAAATGTTAAATCTGCTGGACCAGATGGTATAATTGGTGAGTTTTTCAAAAAATTCTAGAAGATGTAGTTTGAACTTTGAAGTAAAGCTGTTCAATTTTCTGATTGATTCTGGAACATATCCTGATGTCTGGAAAGAATGGGGAGAAGTCGATGATGTGAACAATTACAGGGGTATTTCTTTGAGTACTATTTGTAGTAAATTTCGTAGTTCTGTTATTGATAGTAGACTGGATGAATGGGTACACTTGAATGACGTAACTGGGGAACACCAAGCTGGGTTTGAAAAAGGTTACTCAACAATGACCCATATATTCACGCTACTAGCTGCCGTGCAAAAACGGTTTGTAAATATCAGTAGTTGTATGTTGCCATTGCTGACTTTGAAAAGGCTTTTGATTCAATCTCTCGTAAAACTTTCATGGTCTATTTTGATTTTTTTAAATGGAGTTAAAAGTAAAATATTTCGTTGCGTAAAAATATATACAGTGAAGTAAAAGCAAGAATACGACCAGGAGCAAAATTGTTTTGATTCTTTTATGTGTTCTCGTAGTGTTAAACAGTGTGATGCCCCGTGTTGTTTTAGTTTTTCATAAAGGAATAGCCCTGGAAATAACTGAAAATGGTGGACATGGAGTGACTTTTGATTTTACAGAATTGCTTATTTTGCTGTTTGCTGATGATATTGTATTATTGTCCATGAGAGTAATTGGTCTCCAACGTCAACTTAATTCTCTATACTCAGCAGCCAATGGATTTAAATACAAGTTAACATGAAGAAGACTAAAATTATTATTGTGTTCATTAGGGGTGAGTACTTGGCAAAATTTGAGAGATGGACCTATGGGAATGAGAGAGTCGTTGCAAATAATGCGTATAAATATCTAGGGATATACTTTACAACTAAACCCCCAGCTTCAGGTATGCCAGTCAAGATATCGCAAAGAGAGTAAAGTGAGCAATTGTAGTTATTCTTCATATTTTGTACAAACTGGACTGTAATTCATTTACTATTTTTACGGAGCTGTTTGACTCACAAGTTCAACCAATTCTACAGTATGGAGCTGAAATCTTGGCTTTCGAAAAAGTATTATCATAGAGAAAGTTCATCTGTATGCATTGAAGCGTTTCTTAAATGTTGACATGAGAACTCCAAGTAATATGATTTGTATAAATCAATTTATCTGAACTCCTATGTAAAATGTATTATATATTGGCTAAAAAATGAAATAGAATGCATACCCTTTACGGCATACAAAATGTTGATGTTCTTGGATAATAATGGAAAGAAGACGTGGGCTTCTAGTGTGCGACTATGTTTGAATACTTATGGATTTGGGTATGTTTGGGATAACCAGGGCGTTCAAAACATTCCTGGATTTTTTAAAATGTTTTAAAGACAGGATTATTGATTGTAAATGGCAAAACTGGCATGATCATATTAATCATAGTGATAGATTATTACAGTATAGATTCTTTAAGACAAGTCATGAGTTAGAACCATATGTCAATGTTAAAATGAATCGATATATTATGAGCACATTAGCACAGTTTAGGTCAGGTGTTTCTGATATCGCTTGTCATCGTTTCAGACGCCGAAGGTGAATTTGTATGCCATTTGTGTGGTTTAGCTAAAGAGGATGAAGTTCAGTTTTTTTTTGTTGTGCTGTCCTGTATTAATGATCTTAGAAACAAATTTATTCAACCTAAGTATTTTACTGAACCATGTCATTTCAAGGTAATATTACTGTTGTCGTCAAGGAAAGAAAACATTGTGTCTGCAGTCTGGCTCTGTATATTTATGAAGCACAAAAAACTGCGTGCTTTTGTGCATTAACTTTATTCGACTATGTATATAGTCCTGGTTGCTGTGGATAGAATTATAATCTATAATGTCTTATGCGTACGTTGCAGTGTATAACTGTGTAAATGCCCCCCTTCAGTATGGGGCCATGGCCTTAAATCTGAATGAATATTCATTCTCTCTCTCTCTCTCTCTCTCTCTCTCTCTCTCTCTCTCTCTCTCCACGATTAATAAACATGCCTTCATGTGCCACTGAGCACAGGATCAAAACTGGTCTTTTTATGGGGACGCTGATTTTGCTGCTTCACAGAAAAACAACACGTTTGGCAAGGTGTTGGATATATTGAGGCTTGTGTACAGGCAGACGATCAGTGACATTTTGCTCTAGCACCCTTGACGTGGGCTCTGTTATTACTGTGCGGTGATGTAGAATCTCACCCTCGACCTCTGCAGTTAACATTTTCTTTTTACACCCCTCTCAGATGATGGCCCAACATTCTACACAACAACCTATGTCAAGTGAGGAGAAGCTGGATATAATTTTGAGCATGACTATGAGCTTTGAGCATCGCTTTCAGACTCTGGAGCACAATCTTGCGGGTCGTTGGTTGTCCTGCAAAATGCATGTGTCTGGGTTGAGCTGGTAATTGTAGAGGCCCTCACAGTATTCTGTCCACCTCTTCCGGACTTCTTCATTCTCTGTCAGTAGCTTGCCATCCTTATCTCCAATAACCGCTGATCTTGTCTGGTTGGTCTTACTGAGGGTCTTGAGTGTGTTGTAGGCTTCTTTGCTGTTCCCTGCTTCCATGCCTTTCTCGATTGCTTTCGCACTGCTCCTCTATCCAATTTTCCTCGGCTGTCTTCATCTTTTTCCTGAATTCTCTGTCCACCTGTTGGTACTGCATCCTGGCTTCGTCGCTGGAGTGTTTCTTTCCTCTTAGTTCCCCCCGCCTCTTGTCACATAGATCTAAGACCTCATTTGTAACCCAAGGCTGGATCTTCTTTCGCTTCTTTCCCACAACTTTTTCAGCTGTTGTAGTTAGCACCTCTTTGATGTTATTAGCAAGGGTGTCCACATCGCTGTCCACTAAGTTGAGGGCAGCAAATTTCCCGCCTACTTGAGCCTGGAACACCTCTGCAATTTCGGGGTCCTTCAATGCGGGGGTTCTTTGGACAACGCTTACACTTCAGCTTCAGCTTGAAGGTTGCCAGGACAAGATCGTGATCGCTGCCAATGTCGGCGCCTGGGAATGTTCTTGTTTTTGCCATGTTGATGCTGGACTTGTAGCTTTATGGGACCAGAATGAAGTATACTTGATTGTGAACTTTCTGATTTGGTGAGTGCCAAGTTGTGATTCTGGACAGCTTGTGTGGGTGGACAGTGATGGCTAGGGTAAGTCGATGGCTTTTGGCAATTTCCAGCAGTCTAAGGCCTCTGTCGTTGGTTTCCCCAATGCCAAATTTTCCTGCTGTTCCCGTCCAATTCCGGTAAGCATCTGGGCCAACTTTGGCATTCCA
Source organism: Conus betulinus (assembly GCA_016801955.1). Taxonomy (NCBI): domain Eukaryota; kingdom Metazoa; phylum Mollusca; class Gastropoda; order Neogastropoda; family Conidae; genus Conus; species Conus betulinus. Next base: position 11,743 of record JADBJO010023387.1, read on the forward strand.
GTCTCCCTGGATTATGAGTATGTCCTTCTTCGGCACTGTTGCTATGATGGAGTCAATCTGCTCGTAGAACTCCTCGATTTCCTCTTCGTCATGGTCTGACGTGGAGCATAGGCCTGATGATCGTCAGGTTATGGGGTTTTGCAGAGATGCGGGATGGAAATGAGTCTGCTTTGAAATGGGTGTGCAGTATAATGAGAACAGAAATTCAAGCTTGCTACCAGAGCCGACCTTTGCTCTGTCTTCATTGAATCATGGAGATGTTGGAACCAGCTCGTCATGGGCAGACTGTTTCGGTTTGTGTTAGCATGTCCTTTAAAAAAAAAAAAAAAGCTCAACAATAGGGAAAAGGTTGATTAAAGTGTCTCACACCCGAACAGACGATTTGGATTTAACTGCTACCCTTCAGGGCACCTTACGTCGAGAGAGTCTCCATTTAACTGCCAGCAAACGGAATCATAAGGCTTTGCTGCAGCTCTAACTGACACCGAGCAGATGGATTTAATCTCTAGCGATTTGTTACAATTACCTTACTAACTAAACTTCGTACGATCCTTTTACACAATAACTCATTGTACAAAATACACAACACGACTCAGGCACTGTTCGGTGGACCAATCTTTCATGTTTAAAAAAAATCTGACAGCGCACTTTGCCAATAGCTCAATTCCATACCAAGTGGACGCTAATGCAGTCTTTCACGACGTCCTGTTTCTTCCCTGGAATTCCAATGGCCATTACACCTGGTAGTCAACATCTAGGATTACAAGCGTTCGCAACAGAGGAAAATGAATATTAGGCTGGTACACCCATCTCATTTTGCATGTCGGACGTTCAGAAAAAGACCCAGACACAAACAGGACACACAGGGTCACACCTCCACATGACAGTGTTATGGGAAAGTAGAGAAACACTCACAGCCATGCTGGCGGTGTAACCAACCATGGCATGCTAGAAGCCACGTAAACAGGCGCCTGATGGTATTGCATCAACCCTGTACAAGAGAAGCTTAGCTTTACAACAGCTATAGTCATCCCCCTACCTTTCTCTTTGCTAGTGTCTTTTCTGTCTGCCCACTTACTGTCTTCATTCTCATTCTTCTTCACGAGCTTAAAACATTAAGCTTTTTTTAAACAACGGTAGCTAGTATTCTTTTTTCCAAATGAAAAGATATTTCTTTTCATGATCAATGATCTTGTCATTTCATTTTTGTTTGTATATTAGACATGATTTTCCCTCAGTTTCCACGACTTATACAGTGATAGATAAATTTCCATTTTTTTCAACGTTTTAGTGATCATATTGTAAATACTTGCAAACAAACACACTATACACAGCTTCAATTTTATTTCACTGGACTCGTAGGATTCTCTTGCCAAAGTGTTTTTGAATCTGCAATCTCACCAAAAACACCGTGTTGACTCACCAGCAATGGACACTGTGTTGATGATGACTCCCCCTCGTCCTCCCTTATCTTGTCTCATGTGTTCGAACGCTATCTGACTGCCTCGTATCTGGGCAATCTGAAAATCCATTTTAATGTCTACTACAACAAAGCATATTAACGGCTATATACAGCAGTGACAGTAAAAGAAAACTAGTAATAGAACACGACGTTGTAAATGTGCTCATTATCGGCTGTTTTCGCTGTTCTGTTTGTTAGCACTGTAGTAGAATTCCTTCACACATGCACACACATACAGACGTGCGCGTGAGTGCGCGCAGAGAGAGAGAGAGAGAGAGAGAGAGAGAGAAAAATGAGCACGTACATTTGGTCCTCCTCCGCCTCTCCCTCCTCCTTCATCCCTCCCTCCCTCCACCTCTCTCTCTGTCTCTCTCTGTCTCTGTCTCTCTGTCTCTCTCTCTCTCTCTCTCTCTCTCTCTCTCTCTCTCTCTCTGTCATGCAAAGCATGAAGTAATGTGCAGCCTTCCATTGGAGGACTTATATGGATGTATTTCCCGGAACATGCAGTTGTCGAAGGAAATTAGAGAGAGAGAGTCAGACGGACAGACAGACGGGCAGACTGATGGACAGATGAGAGAGAGAGACAGACAGACAGACAGACAGACAGAGGGAGACAGAGAGTGACAGACAGACAGAGACAGACAGACGGTCGGACAGACAGACAAATAGGCGAGCAGGCAAGAGGGAGGAGACAGAGACAGTGATTGAAGGATGGGGAGTGATAGAGATAGGTCGCATGAACGGACACACAGAGACAGAAGATATAAAGGGAATGGAATCACGTACCGGATTGATGGCCAGCATTTTCTCCCAGATTTTTTCATCCAAGATTCCAGCGTTGTTGGCACATATCTCCACAGCGCCGAACTTACTCACGGCTGCTTGGAAAGCCGCTGGACATTTAATCAAATCAATGCAATCGATTAATGAAACAATGAATCAAGCTGGACACAAATTTGAAACGAAATGTAAATTCAATGAAGTTGATTTCGATAAATTCGTCAAATTAAATAAATACTAGACAACCCCATACCATAAAAGCCGAGAGGAGTGGCAACAGAGGTGAGGTCAAAAATATGTTTTTTTTGAGCCCAGTAGACAAAAAAAAAAAAAACATACCAAAGGTGAAAGCACGTGGATACGAGAACTGTACACAAATTCCAATCCAAGGTTGAAGTCCAGACCAACGTCAAGCGGACAGGCAAAGTCACTTCGATATAACCGGCTTTTGTTATGACCTGATCTTCTGACTCAATCAAATGTTTTATCCACGAACAAAAAAGACATTAAGTGCAAAACACTTTTGGCTCTGATAACTGTTCTCTTTCATCTTCTCACCCATCTTCACTCACCACCTAATCAACATGCTTTCTCTTTCACGCCTTTCTCACATACATGCAACATATGACACAAAGATATTGTATTGCGCTTAGGTCCACTCCATGAGGAGTGAAATTATAATGTCACTTTTTCATATACAAGTATTATACCCGGTGGGTATATGAACAGGTACATATAATAGTAAACCTGTAAACCTCAGAATTCCTTTTCTCTTGTAATTTCGTAACTTTACGTCCCATTACTTTAAGTGTTTTTCTTTGATCACTTTGTTTTCTGCAAGTGAGGAATTCAACGAATAAATTCAACCTTAGCTTCAAATGTACAATACCTTTTGTTTGTCAGGTATTGGAATTCGACATTAAACTCTCCAATAGCTCAAAAGGACAATATATTTGTTTGCCCGGTAACTGGATTCAACATTTAAGTCACAACAGTTTCATAATCTTTTGTAATTTCGTAACTTTACGTCCCATTACTTTAAGTGTTTTTCTTGATCAATTTGTTTTCTGCAAGTGAGGAATTCACGAATAAATTCAACCTTAGCTTCAAATGTACAATACCTTTTGTTTGTCAGGTATTGGAATTCGACGATTAAACTCTCCAATAGCTTCAAAAGGACAATATATTTGTTTGCCCGGTAACTGGATTCAACATTTAAGTCACAACAGTTTCATAAGGGCAATACCATTTGTTTGCCAGGTAACGGCTAATAATCCAGTATTTCTTTCGATTTCTGACCAGCGCTTTGCGCCGATTTCTTTCCAACACTGCTGAAGGGGTTAAAACATCAATTCCCCTGGGATCTGAACTTTGACTGAAGGGGGGAAAGCGCTTTTCGCCTGGGATGTGAACTTTGACTGAAGGGGGGAAAGCGCCAAGTGCCTTTGCATAAAGGGGAGGGAGGGGGGGAATTTTTTCGTGAAGCAGAGAGTGCGTCTTCACTGCTAGCGTGTTACTCGAAAAAGGAAGTGCTTTTTCGCTTGCCTGACATACGTCGAAAAGGGAGTGTTTTTGCGCATGCCTGACATGCGTTAAGACTTTTGTCTTGCCGGAAAATACCGGAATAATCGCACTCCGCCACAAATTCCCTTATGTCCCATAAGAACTTTTGGCGCGAATGTCTCTGTTACAACTGGCTATCCGAAAGCCTCTCAAAATCTCTGCAATCTATTTTCAGTGGCATGATACAGGAGAGAAATGTATGAACAAGTATGTCCAGCGTGTTAAGCAAATGATTCCTTCACAATGGAATGCAGAGATCACACCAATGGTCGCAGCTCGGGTTAACAACGACAGTGCCATCGAAGCAGATGCGAACAATGTGCATTTTGGGGCAGACAAACAATGTGCATTTGGGGCAGAACCTCAGAGTATCCATGGAGGGAACTAATTCAACCTTTCCACCTGGAAAGTAAGAACCCCAGGCCTGTTTGGAAACTGAAAGAATTGGCTCATGAGATGCACACAGACATTCCTGAAACGTTCTTGGCCTTTGGGAAGTCAGATGGAAGAATAACAGAGAAGTACAGACAGAATATGATCCTGTTTCTGTCATACAGAAGAAGACGAACATGTGCATGGCATAGGGTTTTCTTTTAGTAATAAGAATGTCAGGGACGCTGCGTCAGGACCAATGATAGGAAACTACGCCTGCTTGAATTTGCCAGTGGCAATACCTTGCTTCATGCTGATATTCTCGGTGAGCAAAAAGCATCCTGATCATAAACAAGTCATTCCCGAACCAGCCAGTATACAAATTTACGAGTAAACCAGCAACTGAGAACCTCCTAGGAATAAGCTGAAGGAAATTCAAGCCATGTATCACAGACAATATAGAAGAAGAAGAAGAAGAAGAAGAAGAAGAAGAAGAAGAAAAACGAACATTGAAACAAATGTGAATAACATTTGTTCAAATCATTTATATGTTTTGTAATACACAAGCCATATACTGGAACATTAAATGCAATAACATAATGTAATCCGTGTAAAATCACTTCCTGGTCTTTCATGATCACCGCTGTTTTCTATTAAATTTCCAGAGAATTTCCGTCTTCACCTGTAAGTTTGCAGGGGCTGCTTTCTTAATACTACATCTTCAACTGGAAAGGCTGAGTCTCTCTAAATATGTTATTAATTCATAGTACCATCATAGGACATGCAGCATATAATCGCACTGTTCGCTGCCATTGTCTTAAGGTTTGTTTCTTTTGTTGTTTTTTTTTTTTTGTTTATACTGACGCCAGTTTTTTTCCACTTTCCTATATCATGCTAGTTATTACAAAGTGATCTATTACCACCAAAGAGAGAGAGGGGAGAGAAAGAAAGAAGAGAGAGAGAGAGAGAGAGAGGAGGGAGGAAAGGACAGAGAGACAGACAGACGCACAAACAGATAGGCAGGCAGGCAGACAGACAAGGTAAGGTAATGGTGCTTATAGCCCAGGCAACCGCAAAGGATCATATCAGGGCTGTCACACAGCGTTGAAGTCAACTCACAAGTCATTCAAAAAAAAAATCATTCACACAATCCTTTAAAATACACGTTCTAAAAACGCACTGGACATGTTGTCAAACATCTTTCCTCCGTAAAATCTTTGATCAGATGAACATTTTAATCTCTTTCAGAAATTCAAAGATCACATCAGGTGACACATCTCTGAACAAGGTTTTCATGGAGTCTGCTGTAAAATACTTCTGTATCACATCATGCAAGTCCCAACACCAGAGATCAGAACAATTCTCACTGACAACGGCGTTGAGATCAAAGGTGCCGAGGGGGGGGGGAAGTTGCAGTATAGCTAAAACACCTTGCAGACATTTAACAAATTCAATGTCCAATATGGGACAAAGCTGCTTTGGTTTGATAATAGGGTTGCAACCATTTCTAAGGAACATGTTTCATTTTTTGGTTTGTTTTAGATCTGTGTGGTCATTTAAGGAAATCAACGACCAGTAATA
>JADBJO010023387.1:25000-26638 GCA_016801955.1 Conus betulinus
TCCAGTGCCTTGTAGATTCTGTGAGTAGGTTTGTCAAAAGCACCATACAGCTTTGTCGAAATGACGGGCAGGAAAAAGTCTGACTCCAACACATGGCCTTCCAAAGGAACGCTAAGCAGCAATTCCAACTGTTATTGGACGAAATCATTGCAACTCAAACACTCGTTTAGACACTAGTATTGCAGTTGGTATACCCCTCCAGTATGACAACCATGGATGTATGCATAGCACAACTGCTGGCAGAAATGCCAAGCAGGCAATCGACTCTCCATGATGGGATTCTAAACATCCTGCATGAGCCCATTCCTCAGGGAGTAAAGAGGAGATTACTAAAGCCCTTACTGCTACAGGAATATGGGCCTTCCCATCCTCCTCGCACAGTCAAGCAGGTCGGCGTTGCAGGTGTTGTCGCCGTCCGTCTCCACCGGGCAAGCCGCTTCATGATCTTTTTCACATTGTGGCAGTGCCACAGACAAAACCCGTGAGGCCTCGCATCGTTCTTTTTGGTGCTGCCAGAGGCTGCCGCACCCTTTGCAGGTGTACATGGGTGGGCGACCAGGCTTCTTTCCGCTCGGCGTGCTGGTGGAGGTGGATTGCTCTGTCGAATTGCCGGCCGCAACTGTCGCACTCCATTGCATTGCTGATCCCAATGCTGTCCCTGTGTATGCGGGAACAAACCTGAAGGTCCCAATTCCATATGGGGTCCCAATCCTATACGGGGTCCTAATTCTATACAGAGTGTGGGACGTCCTCCAAAAGGTCCAAAAGTAGCCCCAAAATAGTAGCCAAAACCGTGCTTTCCCTGACCAACAATTCGCTAATGTTACTTCTTAATGTCTCATATTTCGTTTCAGTGTGAGAATTTATTGATGGAGTTACAAGAGAACGATGCGATGTAAAAAAAAATCCCCATAAAAAAGGAATACCCCCCCCCAACCCCCGAAAGGCATGGTCAGGGATTGTGGGTGAAAAGGCTGCTGCAGCAAGAAAATTGGCCATGCCAAAGGATGGCGGGGTTTTGCTAATTTTTGTATTATGGCGTAGTCCTTATAGCAACATGGAGTGAAAGAATTGCATGATTCTGTTATTTATTGCTCTGCACTACCACTTACACAAAGCGAATATCCCTACCTCGTCCCACCAGTGGGCCGCCCGTTCGCCTCAGGGACGAGTTCGGAGGGGGGTGGAGGGGGGTGGGGGGGGGGGCGGGTCCAGAACCACCGGGCCAGGTAGTTCCCCTGCACCCCACCGTGGACCCCAGGGCGCCGCAGGGGTGGGGTTGCGGGCCTGGGGCTCTCCTTTTTCGCCTATGCAGCCGCAGCCTGTTTGGGTAGATTTGCTTTTCCAAAAGTTGTCTTCATTGCAACCCATGTAGGTAGACATGTTTTTCCTTAAGTTGTCTACATTGCGGCCCATGTAGGTAGCTATGTTTTTTTTTTTCGAATTATATGTCTACGATGCTGCTAGAGTGGCTCAGAAACCCCCATATATATACTGTTTGTGGGGTTTTTGATGTATTTTGAAAAGTTCGATTTTTAGGGCCTAAACTTATCAACGTTGATGAATAGACTATAAGTACACCGACCACCCAATTCATCATGAGCCGTTGTCATGCAGACTCTGGCGACTAAAGGATTG